>JACXGJ010015931.1:0-12910 GCA_016801105.1 Esox niger
TCTGGTGGTGATGTGATGCCGTATCTCTGGTGGTGATGTGATGCCGTATCTCTGGTGGTTATGTGATGCTGTATCTCTGGTGGTGATGTGATGCTTTCTCTGGTGGTGATGTGATGCTGTACCTCTGGTGGTGATGTGATGCCTTCTCTCTGGTGGTTATGTGATGCTGTATCTCTGGCGGTGATGTGATGCTTTCTCTCTGGTGGTGATGTGATGCTGTATCTCTGGTGGTGATGTGATGCTGTATCTCTGGTGGTGATGTGATGCTGTATCTCTGGTGGTGAGGTGATGCTGTATCTCTGGTGGTGATGTGATGCTGTACCTCTGGCGGTGATGTGATGCCTTCTCTCTGGTGGTGATGTGATGCTGTATCTCTGGTGGTGATGTGATGCTGTATCTCTGGTGGTGATGTGATGCTGTATCTCTGGTGGTGATGTGTTGCTCGATCTTTGGTCGTGACATGACGCTGTATCTCTGCGTGGGGGGTGGGGGCTGTGACAGAGTGTTTGCCCACTTGATTCACACTGCTTGCCATTCTCTTTGGCAAATATCTCTTTTGGTAAATGCATTTGTTTTTCTGTCTGTTCAACCTTTTTTGTACATGGTGGGAAATCCTATTTACCTTTCATTCCGAACTCCTTTTGAAATATCAAGTGTAATACGATAATACGCTAGTACTTACACCTTAGCGTGGTTGCTCTGTCTGATCTTTGGCACAAAGCCAAGATAGAGAGTAGACAGACATTGTGTTATATATTCAGTAAATGTATTGCCGCTTGCCTTAGGCACACATTCACATGAGGTTCTGACTAATTTCGAAGAAATGTAAGAGAGTTCACATCATGTTTTGCCTGTAGGTGGAGGAAAATTAAGAGTTGGGTTCACATGAGGTCCTGCCTGTAGGTTGTGGAGAATGAAGAGCTGTGTTCACATGAGGTCCTGCCTGTAGGTTGTGGAGAATGAAGAGCTGTGTTCACATGAGGTCCTGCCTGTAGGTTGAGGAGAGGGAAGTGTTTCTTAGAGATATAGTACCCTGGCAAAAATAGTTTTTTGAAGCTTTATCACGGAAGAAGTTCCCTTCTTCCATGATAATGTGCTTCTAAACTTAAACCATTCAGCTAGTCCTATTGCGCCTTGACTTCCAATTTCTCACCGTCTCATTTGAAGGGTTTACAGACCGCTGCCTGAATCACCACCCTGCCTCTTTCCCTTCCTTGTTCCCTCTCTCTCTATCTCTTTCTTTATCTTTCTGTCTCTTGGTCTTGACGTGCCCTCATTTTTCAACCGGCCCACTTCTGCTCTCATCCACAATAAACCGTAGGCCTGTTTATTCTGTCTCTTAAAATCTCTTTATTGTTATCTCCCTAAACAATGTTCTGTTTCCTAACCCCTCTGACCCATTTATAAGCAAGTAATTGTTCCTTGAAATAGTGACCGTTTCTAGTTTAGTACTATGCACTTAAGAGTTACATTGCAAACTTACGCTTTCGATCTGCATTTCAATGCTAAAGTCCATGATTTTAAAGGGGGGGATTTTTCCTAATATCCAGAAATGTTCAATAACTTCCACACACTGCTGAAAAGTGGTGGAATTCACCCTTTCCCGTCTCTCTCCATCTAGTCAGAACACCAGCTGCAGAAATGGGTCAGATGCTCCATTGACTGTTACACTAATCAGAAAGTCTTCATTCATTTTGATTTCTTTGTTCAAAATTAGCATTTGTTATTACCAGTACGTCCTATTTGAGTCAGGAAATGCAGAATTTTCAATCACCAAATGCCTGATTATTTTAAGGGAAACCTAACCCAACAATTGTACATGTATGGAGTCATTAGGAAATGTCTGGATTTTATGTACATTTCCCAATTATTTGGGAACACAGTTTCAAAGAAATTGTTTTTGCAACATAATGATCAAATAAGTGACAAGATGTGTTATACTAAATATATTACAAAACAGGGTGTAGGAGGCAATTTAATGACATACAGAAATGTTTCTGGACTTTTAAAAATAAATGGCAAACATGATAAAGAATCTATTTAGTGCATATTTACCACAAGCTATTCTGTACCAATATTATCTAGAAATGCCTTGAATTAACTGGCAGGAGGATCTCACCCCAACTCCCACTCATAAACCAATTAAAGCCATGCTTCAAGGACCAAGCTGAGAGAACATCCAGACAGATTTCCTTTAGCTTTCTTCCTGAGAACACCATCTCATCTCACTTATCTTGGATTCGTATCTCATGTTCTTGACCAGCAATCTCAGTGTGTTTTCCCCTGCGCCACAATCTATTGGCTGATGTTCCAATGTAGTCAAAGGCTGGTTAAGTCTGTCAGGTTTCCTGAGTACATCCGTCAGGTAAACATAGTATGTCTGTAGGGTTACCAGAGAAAGTCTCTCGGGTTACCAGAGTAAGTCTGTCAGGTTACCTGAGTAGGTCTGTCGGGTTACCATAGTTAGTATGTCAGGTTACCAGAATAAGTCTGTCAGGTTACCTGAGTATGTCTGTCAGGTTTCATGATTAACTCTGTCAGGTTACTGTGGTAAGCCAGTATGGTTACCTGAGTAAGTCTGTCAGGTTACCTGAGGCATTTTATTTCCCCCACCTCTTCCCATGAAAATGTCAAACTGTCCCACTGGCTGATTGTCCCACTGGCTGCCTGTCTGACCGTCTCACCGCTGGGTGACTGTCTTGCTTCATTCCCCAGTATTCCTCCTGAGGCTAAGCTGTGAGAGCCCAGCTGTATCTCTGGGCACATATCAAAGTGCTTTCAGATGAATACACCCAACTACATTCCTCAATGTTCTTCTACTAAAGACAGATGATCTGAGAAGTCTCCTTATTTTGTTACTGTGCTGCAGCAGCAGTAGTTCACGGTCGATGGGAGTCCTAGCCTGCAGATTTAATTGTTTTCATTTGCTAACTGTATGCTCACTCAATTAGTAAGGAAGACAGAAGCTGAAACAGACTTGAGGCAGAATTATTTTGTGCCGGGGAAAAAGGCTGCTCTGCTCTACACACACACCCGCGCACACGCGCACTTTTGCACACATGTATACACACACAGACAAACTGGGATACACACATACACACTCGTAGTCATACACACTTACAATGCTTTGGAGTGGCTCTATACCGACCCTCACCTTTTTCTGCATGACATATCCAATACCTTGTTAATCCTACGCCTTTTCTATTCTTTCCTGGAAATGGCCTCTTTCTATTTTGCCTCTTTATGACACTCTCTCCTGTCTTTATCGCTCTCTCTGCCTCTCTGTCTCTATTTCAGTGTCTTTTTCTCTTTATCTTTCTTTCTCTCTGTTATACTTTCTTTCTCTTTTCTCTCTTTGGTCCTCTGTCTCTCTTTCTTTGTCTTTTTTGCGATCTAATCCAGAGCGACTTACAGTATTGAGTGCATATATTTCCCCCTGTCCTCTCTCTCTCCTTCTAGGTCTTTTTTTTGCAGACCTTGTTCTGATAAGGCTTTTGCCTCCCAGGCTGTTTGTTTGAATGCTGTCTGTCAGGCTGCCTGCTACCTGAGAAGGCTGCATGGTTTCACCATGACTGAAAGCTGCATGGTTTTTCTCTCCTTGTTCATCCGGCTTCACTTACCTCTCTAGGTTTATATTCCTTTCCTTGTCTGTCATTCATGTTTCACTAATCCTCCCTGAGCCTATAGAGCTCTCTCACACACACACACACACAAACACACACACACTCAGACTCACACACACACTCCCACACACACTCCCACACACACTCACACACACTCACACATTCTGTCATCTCCGGTTTGTGACGTTCACTCCTTTCGATGGAGTCTCTGGCGACCAATGTCTCTTCAGTCCAGCCTGTCCACATCATATACCCACAGGTTTAGAGCTCATGCAGGACCAGAGTAATTGGGGATGATTTATGAGTGTTAGAACCACTCTGTGAATGTCACCAGACTGTTCCTCGGCTCCTTTGTGTTAACAAAGCATTTTTATGGAGAGAACAATAGCCCGGTGGCTCTCTGCTCCAGATCCCAGCCAATTACCAGGCTGTCTCTCTCTCTCTCTGACTGTTTCTCTCAGATTTCATCTCTCCCTGTGTCTCTTCTCTCTGTCTTTCTATCGCTTTCTTCGTCTGGTTTTGTCTCTCAATCTCTTTATCTCTATACAGGGCTAAACTGCCCTTGAATAAACTGAGAGATGTGGGTCTTGCTGATGAGGTGAGTAGTGTGTGTGTGTGTGTGTGTGTGCGCGTGTGTGTGGGTGTGTCTGGGTGTGTGTGTGTGTGTGTGGGTGTGTCTGGGTGTGGGTGTGGGTCTGGGTGTGGGTCTGGGTGTATTTGTGCAAGTGTGTTTGGAGGGTAATGGGGTCCAGCTGCCATCCCCAGGGGGGCATTGGAAGTCATGTCTCTGACAGCTATGTAGAGTAGTCACTCCGACAACACCTGTCCTCCAGACACACACACACACACAAATAGACACGGGTCAGAGTTAGGACCATAGAGAAAGAGATGGAGGGGAAACATACCGGGCTGAGGACACACACAGATATTCTTTCCAAATGTCATTGTACACTTCTGCTTTCAAACAAGGATGAGTACTTAGGCTTAGAAAAGATAAAGTTCTTGAATCTCAGAAGACATTTATGTCTGTGGACATTGACGTGTTTGCACCATACGATTTTCAGAAACGTAGTTTCCGTCGCTACGCCTCTGTGTCTCTTTAATACCTACCCCCCCCAACACACACACACCGACCAGTATAGGCAAATACCACACAACACACGTCTGGCCTCAGCAGATGGAGGTCAATAATAGACTTTTTTCCAGGTGGGCAACTAGGAAAAACGTTGACGGCTATGATGTTTAAATAGTGTTATCTGGGAATCGTGTAAACAGCGTTGGTCAGTGTTAAGTGACGTTGCTGACTTTGACTCCAGCCGTTGTGCTCATGTTGTACCTACGACTGCGCCACAAGCATGATTTGAGATTAAGCTAAACACATGTCAAATATTGAGGTGAGCTTGTAAAATTGCATTCACTCACTCAAAGGACCTAGATAACTCTGTCTCATGCCAGAAGCCATTTGAAGGCTTTTTTGATTCCACAGTGGCACGGCAGAAGGACAACAATGAAAACAGGCGTCTACACATGCTCCATTTTGTTGTTCCTTTGTCCACAATACCTCCTCCTCCTTTTGTTGCCTGTGTACAAAGCCACACGGGCAATTTGGAAGAGTTTCATCCGGATAAAAAAAAACTGACAAACCGGATGTAAAAAACAGCTGTGCTCTTTTCCAATCACAGCCACAGCTATGGGCACACTGGAGAAGCCATTGTACACACACGTGCGCACAGGCACACACATATACACACAAACACATGGAGACATACACGCGCGTTTGTATACTTGCAGGGACATTTTGCTTTGAAATGAAAAAAGTCGTCACTAGGTGAGTTTCGTCATTTGTTTACTGTTTTTGAGTTATTCTGGTAGAGGCATAATAGCAGTACAGGGTTAGAGTTTTTATGAGTGAACACTTTTGTCCATCCAGAATTCACTTTTTTCAAAACTGTTAACATGTAGGCCAAAACTCAAAGGGTGGTTTGATTTTCAAAATGCATCAGGACTCTAAAAACCTGAAATATCAGACAGAAAATACCCCACTTGTAATTTATTTAAATCAATCATTGCAGTGCCCAATAAATAAGTACAACTATGAATACAACCTTACATGGTTAACTGTTTTTGTCTGTGCTATTTGTGTTACTATAATTACAGGATGCATCATAAAAGACTAGTAAACATATTACCACAGCATGAGTTGTGTTGGTTTTTCCAAAAATGATTTTGCCAAAGATGACCAATGCAGAAAGAATGTCACTCATGAGCATCAATTCCCAGAAAAAAAGGTTTTATTTAACTTTATTTCTATTCTGTCAATTCCAAATTCAATGTTGCTGAATATACGTAGAATAAAAAATAAAATAAACCTCAATGAAGGAATTCACTTCAGAATAATGTCAAAAATGTATGTAACAAATGTATTGATTTGTAAAGATTAGAGTCATGCTGAAATTTGATGTAGCAATGTAACTTACCAAATGCCGTTCTGGAATATTCTTTCTATTGATGCCACAGTTGCCCATCCTCACTTATGGAAATGCCATGATTGAATACATGGTCAAAAACTGTGGCATCAAAAAAACTGAATTTAATCTTTGTACTCCCTTTTGCCCCACTCCACCACCTCTGAACCCTGCTTCTATTCCCCTGGCTTAGTACAAAAGGTGAATCTTTTGCCATTTGTCAAAATTGCTAGCAAACAAGAAGTGATTCCATTAACGGTATAAGCAAAGACACTGCAAAGTTTTAGGAGAAAGACCATTTATCCCAACTTGAAGGCATTATATACCTGTTTTCTGTTTTAGTCGACTTTCTCTTCATTTATTTGCAAAGCTTTACACACATATCTCTTTTTTAAACACAATCATCACCATTTTGTCACCTGGAAACCACTGCTCTTTCTTTATATGAAACTAAGATAATTGAAGTTCCAACACTCTGCACACAGTTGTTGAGGTGTTGATACTAGGAAGCATAATTAGACCAAAGCATTCAGGAGCATAAATTTAAAAAAAGTATGCTCATCTGTGTTTTGGAACAGTGGATGATAACATCAGAGATGTAGAGGAAGAGGAAGAATGAGAGGAGGCGTGCGAGTGAAAAGAAGACTGAGAAGAGCGATGGTTTCTGATGAGATCTATGACATTGTACTTGACCATGTTCTTCTACATAGTAAGACAGTGAGGGATCCTTAGCTGAAAGTAGATCCAAACCTGTGCTCTTTCACTGTTGCATGAATCATCCAGACTTTCAGGAATTAAATCAAAGTGACTTCATGTGAATCTATCTGGCTACTGTGCTGAATTCCCGGTGTCGGTACTCTGAATCTGTATGGATTAACGAAAGCAAGAAAGTACAAAAAAATGACATGAACTCGACACTGTGGCATTTTTTCAAAGTGTGTGGACGGTCCAGAGATAAAGCCTGAGATGGACGTGAAAATCTTTAAACCCAGGTCAGACACCAGAATCAGAAGCTGAGGCGGAATGAACATACAGTATATCTTCCTAAAACACTTTTACCCTTGTGTCCTCGTGGGCTAAACTTGAGGAGTTGCTGATTGGTTTTGTGTGAGGAAGAAGATTTTGTGTGAGGCTTAATACAATTGGTGTGAGTTCTGAGAAGAGTATAGATTTGAGTGTGGTAATATAAAAACATATATTTTATTTGACTTGATGTACTTAACCGAGTTTGGCGTTTTCTGTACATGGTTGTTTATCATTTTGCAGAAAAATTGCTAAAGCTTTTGCATGGTGTGTGTGAAAGCTCAGGTAAATGACTATGTTTTTCAACAAAAAAGGTAATTAGGTTATAATAGATATGAACTAGACCTTCAAAAGTGAGTAAAATTGTAACACAGCCATACTCACACAGACACACTGGTTTCACTTCTACTAAAGCCACAATGTCTGCCTGCCTGTCATTGAAGTCTTAGTCTTGCCTATTCATTGGCTCAGACAGTCATGCATGGTAAAACCAAAGCCTAGAGCTGCAAGCCAACCGAGAAGCTTGATTTTTGAGTGCTTGTGGAGATCTTTTGTTCTTTTACTGTTTTGAAATAGAAGTGGGGAGTGGGAACATATTAAGACATGCTGTGGTAGTCTATACTACCAAAAGGACTTAGGGAGGACATCCATTTACAGTGTTGCTGTAAGTGGTTTTAATTTCAATGTTTCAGCGTATTAACTACATGAGTAGGTCATTAACAATTAAGGTTATGCATTGTATTGTTCTTGTTGAATATTGAGGTTATTTTCTGGATTGTTTCCTTATCATCTGCTTGACCAATCTTAATGCATTGTAATCTCTCCATCTGACACTGAATATGAAATCAAGGTCGGACGTTTTGCATCACAACAGCAGAACGTTTACTTGTTTTTATCCGACTTTGAAGTTACTCATTATATAGCCTGTTGGAGCATAGAGGCGGGATGGATGCTAAGGTGGGTGGAGAAAAAGAGGGAGACAGAGTGAGAAAGGAGTAAGAGATAGATGTTGAGGAACAGGGAGAAAGATAGAGGAAATAGGAAAGAGATGTTGAGAAAGAGGGAGTCAGAAAGCTGCTTTGAAGTCAAACAAATGTTTCTTCTTTTGGTGAAATGACATGATACATTTTCTTAGCCTAGATCCTTCAAGCTCAATCTGTTATAGAAGTTAAGAAATATCAAATGATTGCAGTAGATGTTTGACGCTAGTAGAGGCTTCATAAACATTCCAATGGTATTTCTGTGAGGGATGAGCTATCAGATGGCACAAAGGTGATTTAACCAGTGAAAGGAAGCAAGAAAACATTTCTCCATTCATTTCTCTCCCTTTGGAGAATGATTAGAGAATGAAAGGCCTTATTTTTAGCTATCTGTAGTTTTGGATTACGGATGTATTTTCCTCTGTTGCTACGCTAATGTCTCCGCCCCGTTCTCATCTCTCAACGGCACTCTCTCTCGCGCGCACAGTCTCTGCTGGGTCTGTTGTTCATTCCGTAGCCCCCTGGTTTTCAGAGGGTGTTATGGTAAGTGCCTGTGGACGGTTGATAGATGATGATAGGTGTGTACGTGAGGACGGGGTTCTTCTTCACTGCACAATGCAGCGAGTCTTCAGAAGTCAGAGAAGATGAAAGAAACCATTCTTTATTCCCGTGCTTTTCCAGCTCATCATCTCCACTTCTCGCCTCCCTCTTTGCCTTCCCTCACTTCTGTCTCATCTTCAGTGATCTGTTTATTCTTCCCTAATCTTCCCTTATAACTCATTGGCTGCCCTGCCTCGCTGTGAGTTTCTCTTCCTCCACACCGTCACTCCCTACGCTCTCTCAGGTGGCAGCCGGCCTACTGTTTGGACCGTCGGGCCGGGAACCGAACGGTTGAGCTTAAGCGACTTGACCCATAATGATCCAGAGTCATTGACGATAATGTTTGATCCTTGACTGTGACTCCAGTCCCGGAGGGTATATGCATATTTGTATTAAAACACTCATTGACATTTAACACATTTTGAAACAGAACTGCCACAGTTTGACCCCATCTTTCTCCACTCGCCCCGCTCCTGCCCTGCTGGATATGTCAGGCCGTAGTGACATACCCACGGGCTTGATTCACGCTGACATGGCCAGCTTTTATTGATTTTATTCATTTCAATAAAAGAGCAGCCGGCTAAACCCATCACAGCAACCCAGGAGGAAACCAGACCCAACATACACATGAAATTACAGAGAAACTCGTCTGTCTTTGTTGTTTTTTGAAGATGCGTTGTTCAATCTATTATTCTCACTGTTTTATTTGTTAAAAGCCATGCTGTCTCTGGATGTTCACTTGGCACGTTCAGTACTGGAGCAAAGAATGACAGAAACACTTAACGCCACAGTGCTTAACACCACGTTATTGGTATTTTCAAGAATGATTCTTTGTATTAGTCTGAACACATGTAAAGGTTTTGTCGAAATAATGTTGTTTTCTGCATGTACTACACTCTACTATAGATAGTGGTTATTTATTTATTCATGATTATCATTTGTGTTATAAAAGTGACTGTAAATTAACTCATTATTATTGAAATCAAATAATGAGTTGAGGTTGCTTCTCCACTAATGTACATTCTCTTTTTCTGTTTTCGGTGCTGCTTTCCTTCATAATGGATCTGGAAAAAGGTAAAAAACATTTTTTTCTCTCTTTGTTGTGGAAATATTGTTCAGCAACCAATATTCATAAAATATTCGGGGCACTTTTTTGTGCTGAGACTCTTGGATAATTGCTTTTTAATGTCATTAGCAAAGCCCGTAAATTGAGTAAGTAATTATACAATTTGTGGCATATATCAAATTAAATGAAGCAATGTTCTGAGAATAGCACTCACACACACACACACACACACACACACATACACACACATAACACGAGCAGAAGCCGACACACACATACAAACATACGCACACACACACACACACACACACACACACACAAACGTGCACAGAAACACTTACACACTCTCCCCCACTCTGTCTCTTTCCTTCCCTCCCTTCCTCTTTTCTCTCCGTCTTTCTCTGTCTCTCTCTTTTTCTCTGTCACCCACACTTCCTCCAAAGCTAGCAAGACTTCTTTGACATGTTCTGGCCAGAGGTAGAGAGGATCTGCTCCTGCACTCAGAGCTGCAATTGCTATCTAGAAAATGCAAATTTCTGATGTTTAATAGTCTGTACCTTAGTTTCACTAGTTCATTCTGAACATGTCCGTAAAATTAATACATTTCAGATGGGTGGGCTTTAATCAAGACTATATTCAATGTGTTGAATATCAAAATGTATGTTATTGATTGTTGATTACGATGCAATAGACAAACACTTATAATGATTGACATGCTGTATAGGTTTTGTTTAAACACGTGTTATGATAGCTTTACTTTTCACAGCATAATTTTACTCCAAGAATCAACATTAGAAATGTTAAATTGAAAGATATAATCTGTTTACCTTCCGCTGGTGTGCTATGTAATGGCTTCTGAACATTACAAAGAACAACTAGACTGCACCCAAGAACACAACCTTCAACTCTTGATGTTGATTAGGCAAGAGTTCTCCAAGGAACCCTAGTCTAGCATGGGACTTGCAACGCAAAAGTTCTGGGCTCAAATACCACAGGGAAGCCAGCATTAAACAATGACAGTACGCTACTCATGAGAGTTTGGTAAAAAAAACGATTTTATATATATATATATATATATATATATATATATATATATATATATATGATTGTGAAAAGCTAAGGAAGGACCGTTTGGTTTTTGCCAGTTTGGCCAAGGATGAAGAATTTTTCACAGGCTCGTTACTCAGTTGCTGCATTTTGTTGTATGTTTCTCTGAAGCTTGTGTTGCATTCGTCTCGCGTTTGAAACACCATGTTTTCATCAGCTGTGTTGATGAAAAACACTCCTTACTGACCGTGGCTGACGCTCTGTAATCATACACTGGAGAGAGGACTGATACTTCAGACACTTCATTTCAGTTACATTTGATAAGCCAACCAATCAGAGCCAGAGTAGCATATCCAATTGTCTCTCCAGTGTTCTGGATTAATGTAATGTAAACCTTGTTCAGTAACACCTACTGACAAAAAGCCCCCCCCCCGACTGACGACAGTATGCAGGCAGAAAACATGTAGTCAGAAAACATTCAGTCAGTAAACCCCCAATCCAGTATTTTATAGTCTGAAAGAGTCATATGTGTGCACCTCCTTGTTATTTGTTCTATCGCTGCAGGGTTTTATAGAAGCCTGTGACATTTCCTGAAGTAAAACTGTGGCATCCTCAGTAATCTTCTCAGCTCTGCTTCTGTTTCTTCTGGAGTTATGGAGCAACTGGCTGTTGGCTGTTGAAATGGCGTCGGACCACTAGATGATCTGCTACACTGTGCTGTAGCTGCTATAGTGGTGATTCAGCCAGGATGGGCTTGTCCTGGGCTTAACGCCTCATCAGTGTGAGTCTGTGCCTGTGTGTGTGTCTGTGTGTCTGTGTGTCTGTGTGTCTGTGTGTCTGTGGGTCTGTGGGTCTGTGGGTCTGTGGGTCCGTGGGTCCGTGGGTCCGTGTGTATGTGTGTGTGTGTGTGTCTGCGGGTCTGTGGGTCTGTGTGTGTGTGGGTCTGTGTGTGTGTGTGTGTGTGTGTGTGTGTGTGTGTGTGTGTGTGTGAGAGCATGCGTGCCTGCTCACATGCTTGCGTTCATGTGTCATGGCTTTCGCAGCATCAAGAAGGATAAGCCGAAGAATAAAGAAGGATCTGGGTCTCCTCTCTTACTGGCAGAGGCAATAAGTCATCCTGGCACAATGAGCAGTCTCTTCTCTCTGCTCCTCTTGTGTTTCATTTGAATACCGATGCTATCCTCTCTCTCCTGATTACATCAGCCGGCGAAGGGTCATTTGTTTTTCCCCCACTGATTCTAACGAATCAGTAAGGCCTGTAACGATGTCTGGCCAACGTCTGTAAAAGTCAATATTTCATGCTTTCTCACAGAGCTGGGACTCGTTCAGCTTTGTACGTCAGACTGCAGAACGACTCATGACTACTGCCCTGTCATGATACACCTCTTCATACCATTGATGGCCAGAAGAGCATTTACATTTCATATAGGGTTCAGTTGGAAAAGACAGTGAAGGTACAACAGACTTTGATGCTGACAGTATTATAGACAGCACTTGTTTCTCAGCTCTGCATTGTCCCCATGCGTTGTCCGTTATTTTCAAAGAATGTAGAATGTCGGCATGTATCCATTGCCGGTGAAACATAGTGGATATGACCACTGGAGAGAGAATGTTGATAATCATTTTGGTTTCCAGTGATTTGTGGTCAGTGATGATAATGATGATGATGATGATGATGAGTCTCCATAGCAGCGGTATTGGTTGTTATGATGGTCTTCGAGGCTGTACAGTAATACTGATCACAGCAACATCCCAAATTATTTTGTAATAGAGTTTTCTAGCATTGCGTTGCCATGTCCTCTCCCTCCTGTGCTGTCTCTGGAGGCTTCATTATTAATAATTAACAAATGTCAGATCCAACGTCTGCTCCGTTCCTTCCACCTAAATGGGCTTGTAGGGAAACAGACACATGTACGGAAACAGACACACGTACGGAAACAGACACACGTACGGAAACAGACACACGTACGGAAACAGACACACGTACGGAAACAGACACACGTACGGAAACAGACACACGTACGGAAACAGACACACGTACGGAAACAGACACACGTACGGAAACAGACACACGTACGGAAACAGACACACGTACAGAAACAGACA
>JACXGJ010015932.1:0-12906 GCA_016801105.1 Esox niger
CCTGAGAGATCAGATCTCGCAGCTGTCTGGATGCGATGCGTGTATTCATTTCGCATTTTGTCGCAAAAGTTTTTTCAACGGAAGTAAATGGGACCTGATTGAATTTGACCAATAGAAACCCTTGTGTTGGTTTACTAAGCATGTTTTAACTTTTAAACAATACACCAGGGGTTGTATTCATTTCCCGAAACAAGATGTGTTTCTGGCAATCATTCTGATGAAAAATAAATATACGCATACTTCCTCGCACACCGCTGATGCTTTGTGTTATTAAAAAGGTGCCACGTTTCGGTCAAAAACCTACGTCAAATACGGATAGGTCCCAAACAGTTTTGTTCAGTTTGTCAAATCAGAAAGATACCTACCCGAATTTGTCCACCGTAACATCTGTTTGACGAAACACTGCAAAACTAAAACGTTTTGTTTAGCGGCGTGAATACAGTGTCAATGACGTGCACGTGCAACAACGAGCACGTGATAAAAACTGATAACTCATGCGCGTAACAAGGTTTAAGAACTGGGTTAAATAAATAGTTGTTCTAAACGTTTTGGTCTAGTCTTACTACGCTCTCTACTGGGCAAAGGTTGCCTTACGCACGACGAAAGGAAGTAAAGCGACAAGCCGGTCCTCACCAACTGAAGAGAATGAGGTTGCTTGCTTCACCAGACCAGGGCTTTGCTCAGACCTACTGGGTAAAATACTTCCCTTCCAAATATCAAGGCACAGTTACCTAGGGACTACTCTACTGGTATATACAATTGTATGCAAAAGTTTGGCCACCCCTTAAAAAAAATATTGTGGTGATTTTCATAATTGAAAAGATGTAAACACAGTCCCTCAAGGACATGGAAACCATAAAAGGAACCAGGCAAGCCTAGTTCAGCCGGTCCGCAATTTTAAGTAATGAATGTTGTGGCCCTCCCCGTTTTCTCCCAAGCAAGGTGGTGCGTCTTCAACCACTAAGCCACAGTGCAATAGGTCTGCCGAGAGTTGGTATAGAAGAAACCTTTCACTGCCAAAGCTATTTAATTTCATGGCACAACAACGTTCGTTTTTCTTTCATTCATGAATGACATTGATACAATAACTATCTACATAGGTGACGATAACTGACTTTTGAAGAATCGCTGCAACACCTACTCTTTTACTGCCCAAGGGGTTGTGATGTAGCCTTTATTTCCTTAAAAGCGTGCACGGGTTCGTTTTTCGAAAATGGGATGTAGGTAAAACAGCGACATACGTTATTTATAGTTGTAAGTTAGGCTGCACACTGTTAAAAAGAATATGAGCAAATTTGGAATAACGTTTGTAGTTGGAAAAACGTTTTGCACGCTTCGAAATATTTTTGCAAACTTGGAATTATTATTTTAACTGTAAAAACTTTTAAAAACATTTTAAAAAGAGGCAAGCCTAGTTCATCTGGCCTGCAATAGAAAGAGTTGTCATCACAAAATAAAAACCCGGGTCGCCCACATGAAAGACAGTGTTGTTAAACACTACAGCGACAAAGCTGTACATGTGCTGCATGCCAGTATAGCATCTTGTCTATCCTGAACAAATCCTCTTTTGCCACTGGCCGTTTTAATAGTTAATTGGCCATTCGTGAATGATATTGATACAGTTAAACTGACCAACGTTTCTTACTACGTTTACTTCCCACCACAAATAGCGTCTATGTATGCGGTTTGTCACTGGCCTGATATTAACAGCATATTAGCCAGTAATATGCTTTACCAATATCTATTAACTTACTGGAATAGTCCAAAGAAAATTGTCAAAAACTGTAATTAGGGTTGAAACATGAAAGAATTGAGCAATTGCTAGCGATATTAGCCAGTAATATGCTTTACCAATATCTATTAACTTACTGGAATAGTCCAAAGAAAATTGTCAAAAACTGTAATTAGGGTTGAAACATGAAAGAATTGAGCAATTGCTAGCGAGTCTGCAAAAGCTGTTTCATTTCATAGCATAAGAACGTATTTTTTATATTATGGCAAAACAATTGACTTTTTCTTTCATTCGTGAATGAAATTTATACAGTAACTATCAGATAGCGAGACTGAAGAACCTTTTCAAGCCAGAAAAAGTCGCATATTATAATACCGTATACAGTTTCAGTTAAGGCGTACTATAGTATAGATACTAACGGTTTTTGCCAGCGAAGTTTTCGTCTATATGGACGAATTCATAACGCGTGCATCGTTTCGCCAGATACGAACTCAGGACCTATTGTTCTCAAGTCCGCTTTTCAAACCACTTCACTAATTAACAAGAGGTAGTCAGTAAGAGACATTGTCTCTCAGCAAACATAGTTACTTTTCATGTCATAAACTGAACAACTACGTGTGTATGTATGCAAATACAATCACCAAAAGGTTTATTAGGAACACCTTTTCAATTTCTCATTAATGCAATTATCTAATCAACCAATCACATGGCAGTTGTATCAGAATGGGAAAGAAAGTTGATTTAAGCAATTTTGAGCGTGGCATGGTTGTTGGTGCCAGGCGGGCGGTCTGAGTATTTCACAATCTGCTCAGTTACTGGGATTTTCACGCACAACCATTTCTAGGGTTTACAAAGAATGGTGTGAAAAGGGAAAAACATCCAGTATGCGGCAGTCCTGTGGGTGAAAATGCCTTGTCGATGCTAGAGGTCAGAGGAGAATGGGCCGACTGATTCAAGCTGATAGAAGAGCAACTTTGACTCAAATAACCACTCGTTACAACCGAGGTATGCAGCAAAGCATTTGTAAAGCCACAACACGCACAACCTTGAGGCGGATGGGCTACAACAGCAGAAGACCCCACCGGGTACCACTCATCTCCACTACAAATAGGAAAAAGAGGCTACAATTTGCAAGAGCTCACCAAAATTGGACAGTTGAAGACTGGAAAAATGTTGCTTGGTCTGATGAGTCTCAATTTCTGTTGAGACATTCAGATGGTAGAGTCAGAATTTGGCGTAAACAGAATGAGAACATGGATCTATCATGCCTTGTTACCACTGTGCAGGCTGGTGGTGGTGGTGTAATGGTGTGGGGGATGTTTTCTTGGCACACCTTAGGCCCCTTAGTGCCAATTGGGCATCGTTTAAATGCCACGGCCTACCTGAGCATTGTTTCTGACCCTGTCCATCCCTTTATGGCCACCATGTACCCATCCTCTGATGGAGACTTCCAGCAGGATAATGCACTATGTCACAAAGCTCGAATAATTTCAGATTGGTTTCTTGAACATGACAATGAGTTCACTTTACTAAAATGGCCCCTACAGTCACCAGATCTCAACCCAATAGAGCATCTTTGGGATGTGGTTGAACGGGAGCTTCGTGCCCTGGATGTGCATCCCACCAATCAACTGCAAGTTGCTATCCTATCAAAATGGGCCAACATTTCTAAAGAATGCTTTCAGCACCTTGTTGAATCAATGCCCATATAATTAAGGCAGTTCTGAAGGCGAAAGGGGGTCAAACACAGTATTAGTATGGTGTTCATAATAATCCATTAGGTGAGTGTATATAAATAATTGTGGCATTTGGTGCAAGTTTGGGCGCCCTAGGAGTTCCGAAGTCTCAAATTTTTTACAAGGTCTCAAAATCGGAATGTCAACAATTAGGGAATGTCAGCTGGTGCCAATTTCAAAGCTTTACAAATACTTTGCCTGCAAACCTTGTGCAAACACTCAGCAACCATAGGTTCCTCTGAGCAGCTGTGCTTTAAAACTTGTTGGCATCAATAATAAAAGTTATTGATGCACACAAGATGAGACCTGGAAGACCAAAGAAACTCTCAGCAAAAACTGCTCATATTCTGGTCAGAGAGGCAAATCAAAACCTCATTTGACTGCAGAGAACCTGCTGGAAAATTTTGCAGACTCAGGAGTATTGGTGCACTATTCCACTGTGCAGCGATGCTTGCACCAAAAAGACCTTTATGGAAGAGTAAGTAGAATAAACCCTTACCTGTGTCCTCATCATAAAATCCAACAACAGAAGTATGCAACGGAACATCTACAGAAACCTGATGCGTCTTGGAAACAAGTGCTGTGAATTTAAAATAGAACTATTTGGCCATAATCAGCAAAGGTTCAATAGATATAATAAGCCACCCTACCCTTTAACCCATTCATATGAAGAATACGGAAGATTGTTTTCACATGTAGCACACAGCCAGTACTTGCCAGAAATTCCCGCAGCTCCTTTAATGTTGCTCTAGGTCTCTTGGAAGCCTCCCTGACCAGTTTTCTCCTTGTCTTTTCATAAGTTTTGGATGGACGTTCAGTTCTTCGTAATGTCTCTGTTGTGCCATATTTTCTCCACTTGATGATGACTGTCATCACTGTGTTCTATGGTATATCTAATGCTTTGGAAATAATTTTGTACCCTTCTCCTGACAGATATCTTTCAACAATGAGATTCCTCTGATACTTTGGAAGCTCTCTGCGGACCATGGTATTTGCTCTGAGATGCAACTTAGTAAATGTCAGGAAAATCCTACTAGAACAACTGAACTTTATGTGTGATTAATCTGAGTCACGTTAAATGATGGCAGGTGTGTAATGACTTCTATTTAATGAGTTTGAATACAGCCACATCCTCAGTTATAAGAGGGTGTGCACACTTAAGCGACAAGATTATTGTAAGGTTTTTATTTTACATTATTCCTCGAAGATGTATTTTTTTCAATTGAATTGTTCTCATTATAGGTCACATTAAAAGTGGAGACATTTCTGACATGATTTATCTTTGTCTTATTTTTTCACATCACAAAGACCTGGCATTCTAACAGGGTTGTGTAGACTTTATATAGCCACTGTATTTTTGGTGAAAAAAAAGGAGCACATTCTATTAAAAGAGCATCTTGCCAACTGTTAAGCATGGTGGTGGATCTATCATGCTTTGGGATTGTGTTGCAGCTAGTGGCATAGGAAACATTGCATGGGTGGAGAGGAGTTAAATACCAGCAAATACTGGAAACACGTCACCATGGACTACCTCAAGAGACACAAGCTGAAGGTTTTCGAATGGCCATCACAGTCTTCTGACTTAAATATCATAGAAAATCTGTGGGTTGTTCTTAAAAAAAATGTGCATGCTAGATGGCCCAAGAACTAAAAGACTTTTGAAAGGAAGGATGGAAGAAAATCCCAAATACAACAATTGAAAATCACTTACAAAAAGCGTTTCCAAGCTGTTATATATGACAGAGGGCCTGGTACTATGTACTGACTATGTAGGGTGGCCAAACCTTTGCACATGCCACAGCAATGTTTTAATTTCATTTTATTTTTCAATTTAGGATAAGAATAGTAACCATGCATTAATGTTTGCTGAAAATATTTTTCATGTCCTGGAGAGACTGTACATCTTTTCATAAAAAATCACCAAAATATGATATTTGTTAAGGGGTGTCCAAACCTTTGCATACAGCTGTAGTGCTAAGTGAGAGACATGTTAATTGATTGAGACCTGCATGGGCTGTTACAGTGCACACTGTTTGCAAAATTTGGATAACATGATCGCCTAGAGCAGGGTTCTCCAAAAAGTTGGCCTCTAGTGACATGCTTGTGGGCGTAGTTATGATGCGCTGGGATTAGCAAGTTTGCACAACATTTTTCCTTAAAGCAACTGTAAGTCAAGAAACCAAAATGAGGACTAGTGACCGGTCCGAAGTCTGATCACCAAAGTGTAGTCACCAAAGTTTAGTAAAGGTCTGGACATGCTCTGTTGTTAGGTGGGCATCCTTCCCAACTGCAATGCCATGTGAATAGATTTCAGCATAATTTTGTGGTAAATTCAGTTGTTACACTCTTTGAGTGTGCACCACATTTTTCCTTAGAGTAACTTGAAGTCTAGTAGCCGAAGTCTACGTTCTTTTATCAGTGATTGGTATGTATTTATTGATCCAATGTGGATGCCTGTTATGGAACGTCATTTGAGTTCCAAAATGACCACAGTAAAAACATTATTTCAAGCGTCAAATAAGAAACTACAGAGCCCCAGAGGTGACATGAAGGATCTTATTTTTTGTGGGAATGAAATAGTGTTTTAAGGGTATGAAATAGTGTTTTTGGGCCACAAAATACTATTTTTAGGAAACAAAATTATTATTTTGAGAGAATGAAATACTAAATTGAGGGAATTAAATAGACTGCTCAAAAAAAACAAGGGAACACTTTAAACACACATCGGGTTTCGATGAAGGAAATCTTTTCTGTACATTTTGTAATTCGTTGAGAACAAAATAACATAACAACGGTCAGTGGAAATCAAAATCACCAACCGATTGAGAACAAAATAACATAACAACGGTCAGTGGAAATCAAAATCACCAACCGATTGAGGGCTGGATTTAAACTCACACAAAAAGTGAAAATGAACAACCCCCGACCTGGATGAGGGCTTCAGTGTGCTCCTGGACAGCATGTGGTGGTAATTGGCGGCATTGGATGCACTAATATATACCATCCCAAGAGGTTCTCAATTGGATTCAGATCTGGGGAACGTAATAGCTAGTAATAACTGCCTAGACACATTGGCTAGCACTTCTGTGCGACCCCTACAAGGATAAGCCTCCCCAGACCATTACCGACCCAATGCCAAACCTGTCATTTCGGATGATGTTGCAGACTCTCATGTCTGTCACATGTTCCAAGTGTGAACCTGCTCTCATCTGTGAAGAGAACCGTGTGACAATGGCAGACCTGCCAATTCTGGTGTTCTCTGGCGAATGCCAATTGAGCTGCACGGTGCTGCACTGTGAGCTTAGGTCCCACTAGAGGACGTTGGGCCCTGATGCCACTTTCATGGAGTCTGTTTCTGACAGTTTGGTCACAAACATGCACACCAGTAGCCCAATTGAGGTCCTTTTATAGGGCTCTGGCAGTTCTCTTCCTGTTCCTCCTCGCACAGGATAGATATTGGTCCTGCTGCTGAGTTGCCTTTCTATGGACCTGTCCAGCTCTCCTCATATAACAGACCATTTCCTGGTATCTCATCTACGCTCTTGAGACTGTACTAGGGGACACAGCAAACCTTGCGATGGCAGTGCCAATGTCCAATCCTAGAGGAGCTGGATATCCCTGAAGTTTAATAGACTTAGTGTTATACTGTGATGATTAAGTGTTCCTAAACTTTTTGGAGCAGTGTTCTATTTTGAAGCCAGAAAATACAAATTTAAGGTAACAGAATTATTTTGTTGATATCTCTCATCTCATCCTCAACCGCTTATCCGTTGTCAAGTCGCGGCGGCAGGAGCTCCAGCAGGGGACCCCAAACTTCCCTTACTCTAGCTATATTTGCCAGCTCGCGAGGCCTAATATAATCTCTCCACCTAATCCTGGGCCTACCCCGAGGTCTCCTCTCAGCTGGACGTGCCTGGAACACCTCCCTAGGGAGACGTCCTGGGGGCATCCTTACTAGATGCACGAACCACCTCAACTGGCTCCTTTCAATGCAAAGGAGTAGTGTCTCTACTCCAAGTTCTTCACGGATGACTGAGCTTCTCACCCTATTTATAAGGGAGACACCAGCCACTCTTCTGAGAAAACTAATTTCAGCCACTTGTACCGGCGATCTAGTTCTTTTGGTCATGAGCCAGCCTTCATGACCATAGGTGAGGGTAGGAACTAAAATGTATCGGTATATATTAAGGTCACTGAATACTAATTTGTGGGAACTAAATACTATTTGGGGCCACAAAATAAATATTTTGAAGGAACAATATACTATTTTGAGGGAATAAAATACTATTTGAAAGGAAGGAAATACTATTTTGAGGAAATTCATAACTTTTTTAAGGGAACAATATTATTTTGAGGCCACCAAATATTGTCAAACTGATAGAAGGGATAAAGCACATGCCAAAATTGACATCACACTCACTCTGGTCTTTTCAACTCTCATGGCTAGATGGGTTCATGTCAAATGGCATTGCTAAATGGTCCTCCACAAGTATCGGCTCTCTTGGTTAATACAGTCAGATCCATACGTATTTGGACAGTAACTAAGTAATTATTTAGCTGTCTACCATAATCAAGTTTAAATTAAATAATTAACATGATAAAGCATGGTAGAGGTAATGTTATGGCATGGACATATTTGGCTGCCAATGGAGCTGTTTCCCTTATATTAATAATGATGTGACTGCTTACAAAAGCAGCAGGAGGAATTCTCAACTTTGTAGGGTTGTATGGTCTGATCAGATTCTGCCAAATGCTTCAAAACTCATTGGATGTCTCTTTACAGTACAGATGGACAATGACCCAAAGAATACTGCGAGAGCAGTAAGGTAAAGAAGTGGAGTGTTCTGCATTGGCCAAGTCAATGACCTGACCTGAATCCAATAGAGCTTGCTGAAGGCAAAACTGAAGGCAGAACCCCCAAGAAATGCCAGAACTGCATGTATAAAAATGATTTTAAATCTTACACAGTTCATACAAAAAATTTGACAAAACCCCAAAAAATTAAAGTCTATACTTAAAGCACATCTTGAATTAAATTGTGTCACTGTGTGACGGTAAGGTGACAGACTGTTCCGTCATCCCCCGCTTTTCCTATTTCACCATTGGTCACGAAATCATCCCGGTCTCCTTCATTTGTCTTGTCCCCAATTGTCTCACACACCAGGTCCCAATAAAGTCGTTAGTATGTTTAAATGTTTCTATTCTGCTCCCCACATTTGTCAGTCATTGTTCCATGTTATGGTGAGTTTTGATGTCGCTGGTGAGTTTTGGTTGAATTTCTTTACTTTATCAATTGTTTTCAAGTGCTTGGTGTCTTCTGTTTCTTTGTGTTTGTTAAATAAAGACAGCACCGACTGCCACAGTTGCCTGCGCCTGGTCCGTTTGCGCCACAATATCCCGCCCATTACCCACTGTCCAAATTATAACGGACCTAGCTGTATGAACAAAACGGCTGTGAAAACATGTTTATTCTTTTGATCTTTCATTCAAAATATTTACAATATTGAACATTTTAAGTGATGTAAAACAATCAAAAGATAAGAAATTCTTCAAATAAAACATATATTTCTCAAATATTTGTATGCCACAATTAGTGGCATGCCTTCAGTTAATTATTTGTGCAAGCTAACTTTGCCAAGCTAACAGTTCTGCATGTTCTCCTTTAATGTGTAATGAGGTTGGAGAGCACATGACAAGGGATCTGAGACTTCATGTATGTGGACTTTCTTCTTCAGCTCATTTTCTTTGGGGTTTAGGTCTGGGGACTTGAATGGCCATGGCAAAACCTTGATTCTGTGGTTAGTGAACCATTTTAATAATGATTTGGAGGTGTGCTTTGGATCCTTGTCTAGCTGGAAGATACAGCCCAGTCCAGTTTAAGCTTCGTGGCAGAGGCAGTCAGGTTTTGATTTAATGCTAGTAGTCCATGATACCATGTATCCTAACAGGTTGTCCAAGTTGGCCATTGGAAGAAAAAGCAGCCCTCAAACATCAAAGATCAACCACCATACTTTACTGTTGGGATTAGGTTCTTTCTGCATGGCTATCTTTCTGTCTATGCCAAAACACTCCTTGTGTTTGTTTCCATAAAGCTATAATTGAGTCTCATCTGACAACAGAACCTGATTCCAGAGACGATTGGCAAACTGTAAGTGCTTTAGTTTTTGTTTTGATGACACCAAAGCCTTTTTATGGCAACCCCCGGAAACAACTTGTAGTTATGTAGACTGCATCTGCTTGTGGATTTGGAGACTTTCTGACCCCATTATCCATCTAACTTCTACAATTCTCCAGGTGTGATATTGGGAAATTATTTCGCCACGCAAATCATCCTCCTCACTGTGCGTGGGGTCAATATAGACACAATATAGACCTTCTTCCAGGCCAATTGTTAACATCTCCAGTTGCATTAAATTAAATGATTGCCCCCATTGTGGAATGGGGGATTTTCAACCTTTGAGCTACTTTCCTATAGTCATTTCCTGATTTTTGCCACCCAAAAACCTTTTATTTAATATATTGACTGTATTCTCTGGTCTTTCCCATAGTGTTGGATTACTATGGGAATATGTGTCACCTCATATTTGTACCACAGTAAAAAAGGAAGTCGTGGCTTACCACTTAAAGATTCTTAATCACTCAGGTGAACTTCAAAAGGTCAATTATAATGGGGAATTCACTTCAGTTAGAATTCACACATAAGAATTTGTAGGACTTCCCATAATTGTGTCATGACAAGTTTTGGAGAAAACTAATTCATTTATATAGCAATTATTTTCCTCCCAATTATTTTCCTTCAATTAAAGTTAATATTTTCTTAAATGATTTATTTAAATCTTTCAATTGTTTGACTTCACTTAAAGTTTAGAATTTTTTTATATTTTAATGAAAGATCAAGAATATAAATAAAAAAGAAAATTTGTCATAGCCTTTTCATTTATTATGATCATGAGCTGAACTCAAAGATCTAAGACTTTCTATGTACATAAAAAGCCTATTTCTCTTAAATATTGTTCACAAATCTGTCTAAATCCTGGTTTTCACTGTACAGAGCAGATGGCAGTATGGCGTCGTGTGGGTGAGCGGCTTGCTGATGTCAACATTGAGGATTGAGTGGCCCGTGGTGGTGGGGATATGGAATGGGCAGGACACAGGACAACGAACACAGGTGCATTTTATTGATGGCATTTTGAATGCGCAGAGATACCATGACAAGATCCTGAGGCCCATTGTTGTGCCATTTATCCACAACTATCACCTCATGTTACAGCATGATAATGCAGGACCCCATGTTGCAATGATCTGTACACAATTCCTGGAAGCTGGAAACATCCCAGTTCTTGCATGGCCAGCATACTCACTCAACATGTCACCCATTGAGCATGTTTGGGATGCTCTGAATCGACGTATACGACATCGTGTTCTAGGTCCTGCCAATATTCAGCAACTTCGCACAGCCATTGAAGAGGTGTGGACCAACATTCCACAGGCCACAATCAACAACTCTATGCAGAGATGTGTTGCACTGCGTGAGGCAAATGGTGGTCACACCAGATACTCACTGTTTTTCGGACCCCCCAATATAGTGAAACTGCACATTTTCGAGAGGCCTTTTATTGTGGCCAGCCTGAGCCATGCCTGTGCAATACTCATGCTGTCTGATCAGCATCTCGATATGCCACACATATGAGGAGGATGGAATATCTCGGCAAAGGACAAATGCTCACTTACACAGATTTAGACAGATTTGTGAACAATATTTGAGAGAAATAGGTCTTTTGTATACATATAGAAAGTCTTAGATATTTGAGTTCAGCTCATGATAAATCGGGGCAAAACCAAAAATGTTGTGTTCATAATTTTGTTCAGTGTATTTGTCAAAGGTGCCAATATTAGTAGAGGACCATGTAACTAGAATGCTGCAAACTCCCCCAAGCGAAATACAATTTTGACATGATCTATATCCCTTCTAGCCATGAAAATGTAAAAGAACATAGTGTGACATGAGCTATATCCCTTCTATCTAATTTGTGTTAAGTATTTTGAGGCCTCTAATTAGTATATTGTGGCCTAAAATTAGCATTTTGTGGCTTCAAATTAGTATTTTGAGACCTCAAAATTGTTTCTTCTTCATGTCACCTCTGGGGAACAGATTATGAAACAATTATGAAAACAATGACCAGTAACGGTAGTCCTTTAAAATGTTGGGTAGATTGAATGGGAAGCAAACAATCAGTTCTCATAGTCAAAGTTTTGAGTGCAGGTGAAATGGGAAGGAATAATGTCTTGAGGGACTTTGACTAGTTCCAAATTGTTAGATGACTGGGTCAGAGCATCTCTGAAACAACAAGGCTTGTGGGGTGCTCCTGGTCAGCAGTGGTGAGTGCCTACTGACAGTGGTCTGAGGAGGGACAAACTACAAACCGGCAAAAGGGTGTTGGGCGCTCAAGGCTGATTGATGCATGAAGGCAAAGAAGGCTAACCTATCTGGTCCGAACCAATAGACGTTCTATTGTGGCAAGTCACACATAATGTTAATGAGGGTTATGAGAGGAATGTGTCACAACACACAGTGTATCATAGGCTGCTGCATGTGGGGCTGCATAGCCACAGACTGGTCAGAGTGCACTTAATGACTCCTGTCCATCTACAATGCGCACGCAAGCCGGCCTGGACAATGGACTGGGCAAATGAAGCCTGGGCCCAGGGCCCTCTGACCATTGGGGTCCACGGGCTGCAAAGCACCCTGACACCCCTAAGGGTCTTATCCTTGGGACAGTCTATTGAGAAATCAAAATGTTTTCCTCCCAATTATTTTACTTCAATTAAAGTTAATATTTTCTTAAAGGAAGGGGTGCCAATAATTGTGGCACACAACTATTTGGAATATTTTTCCACTTTTAATGGGACCTATAATGTAAACCATTCAATTAAAAATAACTGAAATCTTCAAGGGGGAAAAATAAATACCTTACAATAAACTGTTTGTATATGTCTATATGGCAGTGTTCAGAATTAACCAACCACATTCAAACTCATGTTAAATAGAAGTCATTACACACCTGCTATCATTTAAAGTTACTCTAATCAATCACAAATCCAGTTTTTCTGGGCAGTTTTTTAGTTGCATCTCAGAGCAAATGCCATGGTCCGCAGAGAGCTTCCAAAGCATCAGAGGGATCTCATTGTTGAAAGATATCAGTCAGGAGAAGGGTACAAAATAATTTCCAAAGCATTAGATACAGTGGTCTGCAAAAGTTTGGGCAACCTTGTTAATTTCCATGATTTTCCTTCATAAATCGTTGGTCCTTAGGATGAAAAAAATCAGTTAAATATATCATATAGGAGACAAACACAGTGATATTTGAGAAGTGAAACAAAGTTTATACCATTTACAGGAAGTGTGCAATAATTGTTCGAACAAAATTAGGCATGTGC
>JACXGJ010015933.1:0-12906 GCA_016801105.1 Esox niger
AGCACCACTTTAAAGTCTATTCTGTAACTGACCGGAAGCCAATGCAAAGATTTAAGAACCGGAGTGATGTGCTCGGTCCTCTTGGTCCTGGTTAACATTCTAGCAGCTGCATTCTGAATGAGCTGCAGCTGTTTTATAGTCTTTTTAGGGAGTCCAGTTAAGAGGCCATTACAGTAGTCAACCCTACTAGAGATAAAAGAATGGATGAGCTTCTCTTGGTCTTTTTGGGACACCAGGCTTTTGATTCTGGATATATTTTTCAGATGGTAGAATGCTGTTTTGGTGACCGATTTGATATGACTGTTAAATGTGAGGTCTGAGTTTATCAGACCACCAAGTTTACGGACTTGATCCTTGGTTTTAAGGGCCCGAGCTTCCAACTCTTTACTAATAATTGTTCTTTTATTTTTGTTGCCAAACCCAATAATCTCATGTTGTTGAAAGTTGTTTATTTTCTCGAGTAGTGTAGAAAAATCTCTTTTCAGGTTCTCAGAGCCCGTTTTCCTTTGTAGAATGTCAAAAGACCCAGTGTGGATAATAATCTTCATGTTGCTTGGATGTGTAGAGAGAATAACTGGCAGCATTTCCGTTAGCTCTTTGACTGATGTGTCAGCCATGGTAAGGATTTCAGTCTTTGCCGATCTGATATGCTCTGTTATGTCATCCCCAATCAAGGTAGCATCAGGTTTATAGTTTGCCATGTTTCTTCTTTCTCTCGTCCTATCAGTGGTTTTAGGGCTATTTCTGGTATTTTGCTTAGCCCTAATGCTGGTGTTGTGGTTAGCTTCCCTGGGTTCATTTAAACCCATTTCATTTCGAGTCAGTGGACCGTACCTGTTTTGCAGTGAGAGTTCGGGTGGTGGATTGAGAGTTGATGCTCTCCTATTTGATTTCATACTGGATTTGCCTCCGCGGCGCACGACGTCAGGCCAAGTCCCTGCTGGAGTTGATGACTTCGGTCTAGCCCCGGTGTTGGGCCAGTAGAATGTTTCATTGGGGAAGGCTGGTTTGAAAGCCTCTGCGGTTAATCCACTGGCGTTTGCACATGTCCTAGGGAGAGTGTCAGCCAGGTCCATGGCAGAGTGGTCAAGATTTGAAGTAATCCCATGTATACCAATCTGTGTCTGGCCATTAGCGTTAGCTCGACCTCTAGAGTTGCTGCAACAGAGTCAATGAATTGTTCACTATCCCGTATTTCAAGCTGTGTTATTGTCTCATTCAGTCACCCACGCTGACATTGTTTTGATCTATTCACTAGTTTTGACTGCGTTCTGTCAAGTATAGGGAAGTCTTTAGAGCTCTCTAGCATTGAGTTAGCCTGTTGTGCTGCGTTAGCATTAGCATTTGTTGATTCACCTACGCGACAAGACCCATAGTCTGACCGGAGAAGCGCTCGTGTGACTAAATCTTCTAAGCGGTTGATCCGTTCCTTCAACAGCTGTCTTAGCTTTTCCATTGGAAAATTAAATCAAAAATGCAAAAGAACGCTGGGGTCCTCTTTTAAACATGTAGTTAAAATTGTAAAAATAAGAATAAAACAATATGAATATGAATAAAACAAATACAAAACAAAAATGAAACAATGGTCAAAGATTTTAAGAAAGCTAAAAAGTAGGAAAAGAAAGAAAAACTGTCAAGAAGCAGGAATCAGGAGAGTTGCATTATGCGACTAACAGGCATAAAAGCAGGAAGCAGGAACCTATATATAAGATTATATATAAATTTTACAGAAAAATCCCTCACACATGTTGTATTATAGACCTAATTTATTATTATAAATATTCCGGCAATGCAATGGATGAATAGTTAACATAGACAGATTAACAAGACTCTGTTGAACATAGAAAAACTATGGTGAAGGTAGCACAAACAGACAGGGAACTATGGGCGATTGAATGAGATGACATAACTCAGGAATGCAGGGGTGCCAGCAGACCTCAGGGTTCTTAGGCATGATACACCTGCTGTGTTGATGGAAGAAACAGGACATCACTTACAAGTCAACAAGGTTTTTCGATGTCTTGCCAAGAAGCCACTACTCTCAAGACAAATGCAGAACTTGGAGTTTGCTAAACATCATTGGAACTGGGTTCCAATTGTCAGATATGTGGGAAATCGAGAGTTGTATCTCCTCCTCCCCTCACCAATCACCTGAGACCTCCCATTCCGTACCTCCTTACCATCCCTTGTCTTTTTTCTCCAAGATACTTCAGCCTTCATCAAGGCAATAATCCAGGCAATTGTCATTTCACATTGATTACTGCAACACCATTTTGGTAAGGCTGTCCCAGCATGTGTCAACAAACCCCAGCAACCTATTCAGTATGCCATGGCCCATCTGGTGTTCAACCTGTCCAAGTTCACCCCTGCTATCCCGCGAATACCACTGGGATCTATTTGAAGCTTGCATTTGCTACCAGGCCATAATGCTAGTCTAGAAAGCAGAAAGGAAGTATTCTCCTCATTACCTCCAGTTAACCCTACATCCCAACAAAGTATCGACATTCTGCCACTTCGAAACTGGACATTATATTCCTACATGAACGTAGCTCCCAATCTGCCATGTCAAATCTCTTCTCTATCCTTGCAGACTGTTAGAAATCCGCCGTTTCGTATAGTGATTGTAATAATAATTTGCGTACCCTCAATCTCATCTCACTCAGTCTCTTCTCACTGTAATGTTGGTTACAAGCTGATACATACATTGAGGGACTGTTTACCTAGCAAAGCCAAGACAGTAACTCCCATGCCAAATGGTAAATGTAAACATTCCTGTGGTTATCAGAGCGTAACCTACAGAGAGATCATTGAAACAGAGATGTTTCTGTTGTTCTCATTATCTAGACACATTCACTTCCAATGTAACGTACATTCATATTGTAGTTGTTAATGCTCATATCCCACAAGATCAATGGGCTAAGTTAATTTTGAGGCTAGAATAGCAGAATCTAGCCTCAAAGCAGTCCGCCAATTCTGAGTACCTAATATTACTTCAGTTACCATTTCTATTGCCTTTGTGAACCATGCTTGTTATGTTCAATATGTGTTTTGCATTCTACCAAATGTGACAAGGAGTGCGAAGGGCTTAAGGTACGGATCCACCCACACAGACCACGTGTGGCAACGTTCCAGTCCCACGCGTTCCAGTCCAAAAAAAATTAAGAGTCACGCTTTCCAGTTCAAAGGCCAAGCCTTGCATAATTTTACATATCACAATGGACTCTATTAAAGAGGTGTTAAACACATACCAGAACCTTTATTTTCTTATTCTAATTAAAAATGTCAATTAACAAAGGACAACACAACAGAAGGGTGATGGCAGAGCTGGCGCAGGATACTCACACTAATAACCCAAAGAGACCCTACACCACAGTAACTGTGAGGACATACTGAACACACACACTCACCACTAGTAGTGAAACTAGTGATGTGTGTGTGTGTGTGTGTGTGTGTGTGTGTAGGAGCTGACCCCCCCACTGCCTTGTCAAACAGAGGACAGGGGACTTTTTTTACTTTTCATAATGCACTGTGAAAAAACACCCCCATCATGATAGTTTTTACAGCGCCTAACACGGATATAAATAAATGAATAAACAATACAGAATGTTTTATGGTTGTGCTAAAACCTTCTGCCGACAATTAGCATTCGCTTATGATGCTACAGAAAACCCTGTACCAACGACAGCAATCAGAATTCAAATTACCCCATATAAAGTGTATGCGCATAGACAGGGTCAATATTTTATAAATTTTTTAATTTTTGGATACTTACCAGTGTTTGCACTGAGTCTCCCAGATAGTGATGGCCGGTCAAAGCTTTGTTACTGATCTTCTTGCTGCAGGATATTATGTTAGCAGTTCTAACAAAGATTGTTTTTTTCTAAATAAAAGCTATAATTGAAATATATAAGAGCTTACCATGATGAAAGTGACCCGTTCCTCTGCATGCATTAGTACGCAAGTGTCCTCAACTTAGCGTTAATTTATCTCTTCCTAAATAAACAATTTGAAACAAAATACCTAGCTAAGTAAGTCGTGTTGTTTCATAAATCCATAGCACTTTAAAACAATGGGTTGTAGACTACCTAGAATTACATTTTTATCTTGCTGCTACAGCATCTAACTGAATCGTTTTAGTGAATGTATTGCTCATACTGGTGATTAAAAGTGTTCTGCTTTTTTCACTAGTCAAAGTGAAAACAAGTGGCCACATATACTACTGTTGAATTATTATAGATTCAACAGTATATGCCAGAGTATTCTTGATGAAATCGATCCTTTTAAATATAGGTCATGGTTATATAGGACAGAGCAGTGTGCAGTACAATACAGAATAAGGCACACGACACAAATAGCTGAATAGCTGCAGGCCATCTCTCTAGTGCAGACCAACTCTGCCAAAGTTCTTATTGCTATCTCGATAAATAATGGACATGGTGTACAATATTACACTTCAGGGATACTATTGTATTGTGTCACAAAATTTAGGGAAACATGTTTTTAAAGTATATTCTTGGAATGATGAAAATATACCTAGCCTTCAGAAAAGGTGTAGGAACGTAGAACGTAACTGGAAAGTGACAAAAATAAATGTTCATTTCGTGTATGAGGGAGCTGCTATCAACTTAAGTCGTTTATGTAGGATATATTGTGTCAATTTGATGATTTATGGCCCTGGTGGACAGGGCTTCCAGATTAATTTGACAAGGGGGCGGGACATCCGGTTAGGTGGGTGGGACTTTCTGTGTGACGTATGGACTTCCGGACTGACGTATGCATGTCCGGTGACTTTGTAATTTATTATTGCATTGTGTCCATGTTTGATGTTTTACAATGATTGATAAACAACAGGTGTTATAACAGCTGCTTGATGTTTGATGTTCAACAAAAGGACACCAGGGTTCAGCAATGCTATAAAAGCATGTTACAACAGATGTCAGTTACAACAGATGTCCTACAACCGTTGGGTGTTAACCGTTCCAGTTTTATGAGGTGATTGGCGTGGTCGGTGTATTTAAGCCATGCAGACCCATGTCATTCAGTATTGCCTGTGTAAACTTACCTAAACATTACAAACCATGGTGGGTTGTGCAGAGATCAGCGTTTTGGGTGAAACACCATTGAAAGCTAACAGTTTTAACTGTAGCTCAGAATTTTCTCCGAATCTCTTTACTACACCAGGATATGTTGGCACGGGAATGGAAGTTGGACAACGGTCGGATCGGTGGATACATTTTCAACCCAGAGATACCAGAGGTTACATTTTCTGAATTACCCGAAGGCTGGTGTGACTGATCAAAAGGTTTTTAATGCTGCTTTATGGAACACCTTTCGAAAAGTGTTTTATTTGGGGCCAAAACAGGGCACCCATAATACAGTAAATGTACTGTTTAAAGTTTTTGAAGCATTGAAACAGTATGACCCATGGTACGGTCCATTCCCCACAGATATTCTGGCAGGGTTTAACACCCTATACATCTTCACAGATATAATTGATTATCAAGGAGTTGGTGACAGTCATTTCCCGCTGTTGAAATCTACATATTGCTGGGAAAAAGAACGAAGTTGTCACAGTTATGTAAGACAAGCCACACTACGTACCTCTTAGTAAGAGTCAGTTTAATGAGATCTGTATTGAAGAATCTGATCAAAATCAGCTAGATTAATTCGTAGTGGGTAAGGTGATTGCAAAATTACACTTTAGACCTGTCAAACGATCTTTTAAACTATAAGATGCAGCCTCAGAAACTCTACGAAGATCCTCAAAGGTATGTTGAATACTACACCACACAGGACAGTAACGGTTTACTTGGGTATTATGGTAGCGCTGTAAAGCATGGGGCTGGTCTAGGGAGCCTTTCTCAGGGTCGCAATACCTTTGTCGAAGCGTGGGTTCTCAATAGCAACACCACAAAATGCAGTCAGGAATACGGTTGCCGATGTTGTCAGCAGTTATGTCATGACAAACAAAGCAGCCGGACGGATCAGGATTGATGGTTATTACTCGAGGTGTTAGAAAGAGACCACCAAGTATTGTCTCAGCCCCAACGTCTTACGCTGCTATATTATGGTGCTGGGGGTGTAGGGTCTTAATTTTCCCTGTTTTCTGTCATTTTAAACTTAGGAGGACATGAGGTCTGGACCCACATCTAGGGAGTACCATGCTTGACTCGTTTGCGGTCCCTGTCCAAAGTCCTCCTGGTTGTGTTGCAGATCAAGACGATACCTGACCATTTCAAACTGCCACTCTGCTGATCCCCCCTGTCCTTGTCCCTCCGGTTTTGCCTCCAATCTGGACTAGGTTTAAATAGACTCCGGGCTTAGCCCACATACATTGAACTATTAAAATTTGGACTCTTAATATGTTCACCCGGCACAACCAGAAGAGGACTGGTCACCCCTTGGAGCATGGTTCCCCTCTAGGTTTCCTCCTAAATTTGGCCCTCTTAGGGAGTTTTTCCTAGCCACTGAAGTTCATCACTATTGTTGTTTGCTCCCTGGGGTTTAAGGCCGGGTGTGTTGTGAAAGCACTTTGTGACAACTGCTGATGTAAAAAGGGCTTTATAAAATAAATTTAATTGATTGATTGATTGGAGCCTACCAAAGAGTAAAAAATTGAAGAATGAAACAAAATCAAGAGCCACGGTTAAAAGAAAACGTACAGCTCAGAGGACACACAAAGGGAACACCGCAAGCTTGATTAATAAGATATTTTAGGAAAATGGCCCTCCTACAACATATGTCTGGTGAATGTATGAAAACAGAGTTGGATTTATTCTCAGTTCTTTTCACACAGACATTATTGGGGGAAAATACATACATTGAAATACCGACCCTATCAGCAATATCAGACCCAGCCCCTCCGGAGTTCTTTATTGCAGGAAATGGCGAAGACTAAAAAATACTTTGTTGTACCTAGGTTTAAAAGTCAATAAACCGGACGGAACTAATATAGATGCCGGAGTACATGTTGGAGTTATCAACTATCCAATAGCCACCATATTTTCACAAGTTGATGTCTCCTTGCATGACCGTTTAATTAGCCAGAGTAGCAAAACATACCCCTACAGAGCCATTATAGAGAGCATTCTGATTTATGGATGTGATACATTAAAGACACAGTTTTCAGCAGGTTTGTTTTACAAGGAGCCCACAGGTCACATGGATGTTAGGGACTTTGTAGGTGAGAACGATGGACTCACAAAAAGGGCTGCATATTCAGCGGATAGTACAACATCTGAAATGGTCGGCCCTGTTCATAGTGATATATTCTTTCAAGAGAAACTCATGTCAAACGGCGTTGACATGAAGGTTAGGATGGTCCGCAGTAAAGAAGTTCTGTCTTATGGGGGCCAGGATGTGCATTATCGTTTGCATATATTATCTGCATCACTATTTGTAAAGAAAGTGACTGTTTCATTAGCCATGAAACTTGAACAAGCTCAAGCGCTACTCTCAACTACTGCCAAGTACCCAATTGAAAAAGTGTGCATGAAGACTTAGTTTACCGGTGGGGGGTCGGGTTTGCAACCCTATTTTTAGGACCTCTGCCAAAATGTATTGTCATTGGCTTGGTGGAGAAGGACAGTTACAGGAAGTTACACAAAAATATATTTAATTTCAAACATAATTTGGAGTTTATAGCTATTCTCCCAAGTCAATCAGCGCCTTTCTGCAAACTTGTGAGAATGTGGAATTCAGTTCAAAAGAAGTACAGGATATGATTTCAACCACATGTGGACAATATTGTGTGTTCATTCTCTAATGACAAGAAGTCTGAGTTATAAAGATGCTATGCCTTTTTATATTGATGATTTACGAGAATAAGATGTACTAGTCTCAAAGTTTGTAGATGTACCAGAGTAAGTGTGATAAGCAAATGTTTAATTGCATACAACAATCTTGTGAATCGTTTAATTTGTGTCATTGTTGAAGAAAGAGAAAGGTAAATCAAAAATAAAACATTTGTAAAACCACATCAATGTTTACATAGTATTTTTCAGACAACAATTATTCAAAGTAAAACATACTTTGAAAATGAAACAAATGATTGAAAAAGCAAAAAACATAAACAAATTAAAATGGAAGCCATTTTGTGGGGTCCGTGGCAGGGGGTACAAAGAAAGCTTTGGTCGGTTGTGTGATGGACATTTTCTTATTCCATAGTACAATGAAAACATATTGCTTATTCTAAGTAAAACCCAGTAATTTAGTAAGGCTCTGCTCACTTGTACAAGATGTGCCTACAACAGATAGCTAAAGATTTGGCTAAACTTCTCAAGGGCTGTAAACATCTTGTTATCTTTCTAAGCCGAAGGTTGCAGAAAAGCTGGTGAGACATGTAGACTACACTGTGCGCTGTACTAAATAAATATAGGCCATGAGCTCAACATTCAAAAGTGAGCTTTTGACTTCACTCTGTTAAAAGTGCTGTCAACTGCTCCAGGTTTATAAATCTTGAATAAAGCTTTACTTGTGACAAGTATCTACAGTGCCTTTCCCATTTAGAGATTTCCACGACAGTTGTTTACCAGTTGCTGGGGGAGTGGCTAAATCATTGATTGTGTCGCCAGACGTTTGTTTATACAAATTGATTTTATGTCTTACAAGCTCATTTGGAATAGTTGTAAAAGGCATGTTGTGACATGCCGTGGCCTCTAAACAACCCCCCCCCCCCAACGCTTGTAGCGTCAGCAATTTTATACCAGATTTTAACCAGATCCAACTGGTGCAAGCCCTTGATTATCTCCCCTTTGATAATGAATTCACCATTTGAAGTCCATGAAGTCAAATCTTCCTATGCCTCACAGGCACATTATCCAAAATTCTGTCAACAAGGTTATCACTTCGGTCAACAGTTTGCTTAGTCTCAGTCATGTTTACTACATAAGGCCCAGTCTCAGACCCGGGTAGACTTAGTCAGTGTATTTGTGTCAAGCTCCCCCTGTCTCACAACAATTAAAAAGTATTTGTAAAATGGCAGAGTATCTTTTAGCTTTCTCATGTAAATTCATATCAGACTTCAACAGCATATTGCGAATCGATGAGTCCCTATCATTTTCAACAGATTGTCTTACATCAGTGCTAGTCGTTTTGGATTCTCACCATTTATCTAACTGATGTTGTGGCACCAGAAAAAATTTCTGAGCATGATCCATGTTGTTTAAATGTGTCTCGATGCAATTAGAGTGGTAAGGAATGGAACTGCAACGCTTAGTAACGGTATTAGAAAACCTCCAGATTGGTTAATGGTTTTTCTTTTCTTTGCGACTGAAATATTTTTTCTGTATATAATTTGGGCTTTTTGTCTCTTTACTTTTCGGAGCTGAGATTCTGTTAAGGGTATATTTCCATGCCTTAGATAAAGCGCTATTTCACAGAGTGATAGAATGAGGTTGACGGAGGCTGATTCTAAAATAACTTTTTGTTGACTTTCCAGTGCCTTAAAAAACATTTTCAAAAGTGGTAATTCTTTACAAATACGTTCAGACATGATCAGACTTTCAGTGGTGTGAATATTGTGTGAAAACTCTCTCCATCTCTAAACTCTCTGACACACTTTTCATAAAAACTGCCTTTTAATTATTGACGATTTAATGAATCGGTAGCAGATTGTCATCACATAGCGATGCTGGTAGACCTTTTATAAAAGTTATTTCCCTCACCTTCAACATTTCATAATACAGCGGTTGCCAACATGAATAAACCCAGAAGATATTATGAATTTCTTTGGAGAAAAACAACGTCAGCATTATCCAACAGCATCTTCACAAAATATGTTTTAACCAAGTTACTAGAGCCACTAATGACGGAGCTGAATGAGTATTGATGTCGCTGCTCAAAACCACTATCCATCCTAGAATGTGATTTAGTACCCGTAAGGTCTTGTGTTGTAAACAGGGAGCAGTACACGCTTGTTTTACACAACTCTGAAACGCTTAGAAACTACTCTGTTTTACAATGTGAATATTCTTATCTCTCGCAATAGTGTCTGCATTAACAAAGACGTGATCATCATCACCAACCTCGCCTCGTACAAAGTTATCTACCAGTCATCTACCAGGTTGTGTTGTAGCTGTTGAGTGTAATGTCTTTATCTTTGAGACAGGTCAGACCTGTAACGGTTTTGTAACTGTATATCTTTGGCCTACCACTAACAAATTGAGCAATGCTATCACCATCCGGTAACTCATTGGTCAAGTCACCCAAGAACGGCCCCAGCGGGTCACCCAATCACCATGGCGTGTGACAAAGATCACTGAATCAGTGTCTGTGTAGAGTACCCGTCTATCCAACTTCTCCAAGCGTAAATATAACTCGAGTCTAGCATAAGCGGTTGTGTACGCAGCAATAAAAATTACCGTTACATGGTTTGATTGGTGTCTGTTGCCACTGTACCATCACAAATGTGTCTGAGATTTTCACTGGAAAAAGTTAGTGGCTAAACTCCTCCGTATCTGTAAGTAACATTGTTTTCATGAGGTTAGTCCGTTCACCCATCTCACCCTAAAGACTATTCATTGCCAACTTAGCCAAAGACCACCAAGCACTGTTTACAACAATGTTTTCCTTGTCAAGCCACTAGCTTCCCACCCAGATCATCTGACGTCCTGGTGAAACCCCGACTTCAAATATATTCAAAATGCGATAACCTTTCTCGACAGCCTTAACCAGCTCAATAGAAATTGAGGTACCCGTAAAGCTCTTTCTGAATCAGTATCTGAACAATAAGTTACCTGGTTTTCAGACTCTGTGGATAATCTACAAGGGAAAGAACAGCTTAACAGGGTGATAAAGGCCTTTCGGTGGACACACCGTAGCCTTAACAATACCAAAGTCTAGCAGTTTGAAATCTTGAAAAATTATGTCAGGATGCCCAATCGGATAAGTCTTTGTCTTGTTGCAGAAAGGGTAAAGACTACAGACATCGTTATACTGAATAGTCTCCCCTTCTCAAGCCGTAAACTTCAAATGAATTGCATTGGTACAACCTCCAAAAAGAGCATCCCAAAGGTCAAGGCCCTTTGGAGCATCAAAGTTCTTGACGAAAGCTTGGACATCTGTGGATGGGTTTTTAAGCTGATTCCACTCACACTCCCATAGGTATTGAACATGTACATTGTGTTGTTCTTTTAAAGCCTCAAGCTTTGTCAGCCATTGTTGGTGCATCAACCCGTGCGCAATCTTTCTTACAGGGTTTGCGCTTGTTGACCAATAACACTTTGGGTGACCGCCTAGAAATTCATAGACTGTGCACACACCATCGCGTTCAACGTATCAATCAACATAATAGGCAACGATTTTCTTTTCATCTCGGTTCAGGGCAAGCTGTATTGATATATTCTCATCAGAGGCCACATATTCAAGCAACTGGATTGAGCTGTTTGAGAATGTCTTCTGACAATGGGTGTAGGTGTCGGAGGGGACCAATGCAATGGTGTCATTGGCGAGGAATCTGTTGCGAAAGACTTTCACACCTGCTAACCCAACGACGCACACTTTTGTGGTGCTTCAATCCTTTACAGTCCGGGCTGCTTTGCGTTATGGGGTTGTTTATGACTATCTTCATGAAGACAGACATTACAGCTATGTTTACAGCCATGATTGCCACAGGAGTTAAAACCTGTACAACACCCAGAAAACCCTTCAGATTCACGATGCCATAGAAGTGGTTATCGTGTAAGTACATAAAGACGGTTCTAGGGTGGGTGTCCTCGCTGTTTTGAAACTTGGTAAAGTGACCATCCCGTGTTCGATGAAAGACAACAATTTTATACCCTGTCATTTCTTCAAAGCGAACAATATCCGTGAATGCCACACAATCGTCTAATTCTAAGCCAGCCCCCGTCTGTAGCTCTACAACTAACCAGGGCCTCAGCATGTGTGTATTGCGGATTCAACATACCCATCAAACTAATGGAAAAACATGTAAAATCATTATTCACAGCCATATATATATATGCCTTTTTTATTGATAAAATGATCCATCAACAGTGTTTGAGTTTTAAGCTGCAGGGCACCACCCTCACGGTTGTTGACAATATGTACCACCAGCTCTAGTGATATGTCAATCATAATCTCACCATTACTCTGCATAACACTTTCAAGTAAATAACCAAAAGCACGTTCATTATATTCATCTGCTCTCATGGTGTCACGTCCTGGCTATGCCCCTAGCCATCTTCGCACTGGCTGGGGCCATAGTCAGGACGTGGCCAGAAGAGGTGTCTCTAGGCACCTCTATGTTCTTGGGTCTCTCCAATTGGAGGCAGGTGTTGGTTGTTGCCTCCAATTGGGGAACCTATTTATGTTGAATGTTTGCCCACATTAAGGTGGTTCATTTTTGGTTTGTCAGCCGAAGGCTATACTACCCAGTTGCTAGAGCTGTTTGAGTTTGTTTCTTTATTAAAATGGATTCCAAAGACCGTTTTGCCTCTGCCCTTGTGTCCTTGAAACAGCAATGTGACACATGGTCACATGTACGGGGGATCTCAGAGATTCACCAATCAACTCAATTTGAAGACGATCACCAGGCCCGTGTAAAAAGTCTGAATGTCTAACAATTATGGTATCCAAGCCTGCCATAATGATTGCATAGATTGTGCCAAAATCCCTAACTTCACCAGTGTTTTGGAAATGTATCAACTGCTGTATTTCAATGTTGTTAAACGCATTACGTTGTATAACTCTAACATCGCCATCGTTATAATGACTTTGCATCAGAGAGCTAGGAGGAGAGTCAACTAGATCAGTGTTTTTCAAGCCTGCTCCTGGAGGCACACTGTGTTCATAACTGAAGCCATTGATGTACTCTGTAGCATCACCAGGGGTCCTCAATCTGTTGGTTGGTAAATAGATTACAAAGGTTCAGCTGTATGCATATTGTCTTAATGTTAATTACATTTG
>JACXGJ010015934.1:0-12902 GCA_016801105.1 Esox niger
AAACTGGCAGTCTGTCTCAATACAGGTTGCAGGTAAATGTAAATACAAAAACACTGAGAGAATTCCTTCCACTCACCTCCACCCTGTCCTGTGGCCCAGCCAGCCACCCAGCAGTTAGTCCCTACACTGAAGGTGTTGGTTCCCTGATCCAGACAGATAGGCTGGATGTAGCTAGATAATGTGGGTTTGCTGGCCAGTTTGAGGACGGCCACGTTGTTGCCCGTCAAGTTGCTCATTGTGATGTTGATGACGTTCAGTTTTACTTCGTTGGGGTTTGTGCCGTTTTGATTCAGACGACCCAGGATCACAGTCCACAGAGAGGCATTGGGCTGGCTGCAGAAATGGAAGGAGTAACTGTTGTTTAATGAGAAGCTTAATGATTTATAAATTACAACCTTTGTCCTAAACAGTATTTTGTTGTAGCTTGTCATACAATAAGGGGGTAATACTTGATATTTTTCTTTTCTTTATCTAGGCTCCGTTCGTTGAAGAGACAACAAATTTGGCTTCCAAGTGGCTCTTCATTCAAAAAGCTTAAATATCCACCAGGAGCTATGAACATTTGTTTTTCTCTAATGTTGACTAAATGTTTTTCTAAATTAGCTACATATATTTTTACATAGCCAAACTATTAGAACACCTTCTGAAAAGTGTTTTTCATCTTGTAGGGTTGTCACTGGAAACATTTGCATGGAACAGACAAATGTGCCCTCCCTACTATTTATTGTTATTGCAGTGAGGATACGCCATCTATTTTCAGTTCATTTTTAAGTTGTGTTCAGATAGTTGTTGTATTTTCAGTTCATTTTTAAGTTGTGTTCAGATAGTTGTTGTTTTGAGTAAGAAAATCATATGAATCTAAAACAGCTGCTCAAAAAGAGGTGTTTGTTTGTGCGCTGTTATGAATGTGTATGAATGAGTCATGTTATGCATTGGTTCAATCATTCAACCTTTAAACCATCCAGCTGATCAGAATGGTAAAAATAGAATTGTACAGTGATGTGAGAAGGATTTTTTTCAGATAGCTTCTACAGCTAATACTACAGCAATGTCATATAAAGTTAATTTATAAATAATGTTTTGTCTTGAATGAAATACAAGGCACCGTCTACCATTGGCCACTTGTTTTGCGCTGTGGTAGTACCTGGAGACACAGCCAGCGTCGCTCAAGACAGAATCCGATGCGACTAACGTGCCCCCACAGACGTGCACGCCGTTTATCTGCAGGCTGGCTATCCAGGGCCACAAGCCTGCTGTCGCTAATGAGGTTCCCAGACCAACACCTGAGTTCAATGGTGCGGATCCACACACCACAGCTACAGAGACAGATCGTATTCAGTGATCCAACAGTCAGATTAGTTGCTCAGGGATTCACTATACGGTATTAAAAAATAAACCCAAGATAGTATTGATACATACGAGGTGGAGTGGGTGCGACGGTTGTCAGACTTTTGCAGGTGGCACTGGTGGAAGTTGTAGGGGCTGGAAGACCAGAGCAGGTGAAGCTGAGGTCAGAGTCAGTCCCACTGGAGCAGAAGGGGACAAAGCCTGGCTGGTTGGTGCTAATCATGCTGTTGATCCAGGCCTGGTACTGGGACACTCTGGCATAAACTCCTGGCTGATTTGGCTGGGCACAGCCGTTTCCAAAACTGACAATACCAGACTGGATCCAGCGACCAGCCTGTTGGCTCACCATCGGACCTCCTGAGTCCCCCTATGAATAGAAATTATTGTATCACAGATTACATTGTAATTCTGAAAATTATTAGATCAGTTTTTCTAGATTAGTCAGAGTCACAGATGAGGAAGCACTTCTAATCGAGTTTCCAAAAATCATTTATAAACTAGGACTGGGTAGGTATGGTGATAGTTGGGGAATTATCCCAAAGTGTATTTCACTCAGCCTGTAATAAACTGAGATTTTACCTGACAGGAATCCTTTCCTCCAGCTGACAGACCGGCACAGATCATGTTGTTAGTGATTGTGCCAACTCCATAGTCACAGTTACACTGCCTGTTCCCCACGACTGGTATAGACACCTCCTGTAGTGTGTTTGAGATGGACCCTGAGGACATGGGAAACACATTCACAACATGAAGGAAAATATTTTGCCAATGAATACATGTAATATTATTGACATTAATATTATTATGATCTAACCTCCACTGCTAGTAGTGCCCCAGCCAGTAACCCAGCTAGTAGTTCCTGTGTAAAAGGTGCTTGTTGGTGCAGCTAAACAGACAGGCTGGATAAAGCTGGTAAAGGTCACTGTGGAGGACAGCTTCAGAAGACACAAGTCGTTGTCATTGGTCCTGCTGCTGTAGTTGGGGTGGACGGTGATCTGAGATACTGACAGGCTCACTGAGTTTGGGTTGGAGCCTTGCAGATTCTGGAGGCCCAATACAACCTTCAAATTGGATGGAGTGGAGCTGGGGAAAACAGTTTAAGTTTACAACTGTGTTAAAGAACCCATTTCAGTGATGTAAGATATATTTTCTTTTTTATAAATTACTTCTAACCCTTCTTTGCAATTCACTTCTAGTTTTAAAACTGGAAAGTTTGGAGCAGAAGGAAAGTCCGTCTCATAGTATTTATATTGTACCAAACACAGGTTTTGAGATTTAAAAAAATCAGTGTAAAATGTCTTCATGGACATAGTACAATATGTCAAAAAATACTCCAATCATATTTAATTGAAGTGTTTTGTATGGGTCCTAACCTGAAGCAGTGTGCAGCAGTCAGCACCCACTGATTATTGATGAGGGAGCCGCCACAGAAATGGCTGCCGGATGATTGTAGACTGGCCTGCCATGGCCAGCTTCCAGGAGTGGCAGTCTGACCCCCTACGATCTTAGTGTTGAGAGGAGGGATACCACACACTACAGATACACAGACGGACGAGGGATTTCAAAATACAGCACACACAGGATCTGAAGAGATTGAAAGCTCTCTGGTATGACTGAATAATTGAATTAGGAATATAAAGAATTTAAATTAAAAGGGAGGGGACTTACCATCCAACTGAGAGTAGGTCACTAAAAACAAAAGGAAAAATATTTCACAAATACGTTATTCAGCACTCTTTTGCAAAGCACTGGTTTTACAGCATCTAGACACAGCTCTGCCTGCCTATAGATTATTAATGCATTTCCTGACAGGGCAGTGTTTATTTAGTGTCCCTACTCTACATAGTTTTTCTTTGAGCAACTTGTTTCAGCTGTCCGCCTGTCATTAGTCTGTAAGTTGTTTGGCAATACAGCATCTGTCAAAACTAGTTGCACCATGTTCCTTACTTAAACAAGTTTGTTTAGAATATTTTTTTCTTTTTCTCTAATCTTTAATTTAATCTTAAAGAAATGGACACATTAAAACTTGCCTCTGAATTTAAGCCAGATCATTGCTGGTCAGTCCATAGATGGGAGAACAGATACTGTTGGAAGGTGCACTGAAAGGCCAGTAGGGGGCACTCTCCACTTTGGTCTAGACCTCAAAATCCTGATGACCCAGGACTGTGAATTGGACATTGCCCTATGTATTGTCCTGTGTGCTGTCTTTAAGATGGGATGTTAAATGGGTGTTCTGAGACTGTGGTCACTAAATATCCCATGGCAAAAAGACTCTGAAAAAGGCCAACATCTTAATGAGTAAATTGTGAATAAAGTCCACTGTTGATTTGCAGTCATAGAAACACTGTCTTTTATGATTGGGCAACTAAATGAGAGCAGCCAGTGAAGAATAAACCAGACGTCTGTTGGCAACCAGAAGCAGTTTCTCCCAGCTGTCCACCGTGGATGTGTCCTTAGGCTCATTAAACACGATCTCATGTCAGAAAACTCAAAATCATGACGCCAGCTGACATGGGACTAGGGTTACCACACTCCAAATCAATAAGTATTCTTTATTAATCTCTACAGGTTAACAATGTTTGACACATCGGACTTATTATCTGATATTTGTTTTTACCAAGTTATTACATTACATAACCTATGCTATTCCACCTGTCTGTCTTCTTTGTTTGTTGTACCACTTGCTGGCTACCGCCTATGATAAAAAATATTTTGAACCTGAATTTCCTCATTGTCCTTTGCACTTAGGAGAATGAAAAATATGCATTGTATTGATGACTCATCCTTGCTGTTTCCTGTTAGATGGAAGGTGCAATATTAAGCTGTGTGTTAAACAAGTGTTAAAAGGCAATTCAGTTGTGTTGGTAAATTCTCCAATTTAATCAGTGCATTCTGTTAAATATAGTTATTTAGTTAATGAAGTAACTTATTCAGAAATACCACAATCATAAACAAAAGAACCAAGTAAATCAGCAATAAATAAATGGATATGTTCTAGTGTTCAAAAAATGTATTAAATGTTTGTATCAGAGTGTGTGAATTTTGGTTAGTCTGAGAGAAAATGTTTCCATATAGACTGAAGGTGAAAGTGCTAGAGAGTGAATGTCTGTGAAAGTGCTCATTTTAGTTTACCATTTGAATTTCCTGGAAATAGAAGTTAAATTTCCAGTCTTTCTATTCTGGTTATACTGGGCTGATCATCATCCTTGAAAGAGTATAATTAATACATTGAATAATGTATTTAACTTGTCTTGGGTGAAGTGTCTGTGAAGTAGCAGGCTTTTCTTTTATTGTGAGAAATCCTGGCCAATAATATCTCTTGTCTGACATTACTATGGGTCCAAATATGGCATTTTGTCTTGTTTTTGCTTTGCAAATTTTGCATCTGGTCTTTTGGAATTCAGCCTTGTCTTCCATTAGTTTAATGGTATATTTAATAGGATGCCCTTTTATTTTTGCTTGGATGTGGCCATTATTCTACTGTGTCAGATTTGGATGTGTTTTAATTGGCTATTTAGGGAAGGGATTTTTGAAAATCAGGAGGAAGTGGAAAATTCAGGGATCTCCTAATACCAAGCAAATGTCAGGTAGACCAAGAAAGATTTCAGCCAAAATGCCCGAAGAATTGTTCGGGTTACAAAGAAAAACCCACAGACAACCTTAGGAGAAATACAGGCTGCTGTAAAAAGATGGTGTGGTTGTTTCAAGGAGCACAATACGACGATACTTGAACAAAAATTAGCTGCATGGTCGAGTTGCCAGAAAGAAGCCTTTACTGCACCTGTGCCACAAAAAAGCCTGGTTACAATATGCCCCAACAACAGCTTGACACGTCTCACAGTCATAGAGTGAACAGAATACCATCTTTAGTGAAAAGACTGCCATCTCTATTGTGAAGCATGGTGGTGGCTCACTGATGTTTTGGGGGGGGGTGAGCTCTAAAGGCACGGGGATTCTTGTGAATATTGATGGTAAGATGAATGCAGCATGTTATCACAAAATACTGGCAGATAATTTGCATTATTCTTCACGAAAGCTGCACACGGGACGCTCTTGGACTTTTGACAATCATCCTAAACGCAATGCCAAGTGGATCCTCCAGTGGTTACAGCAGAAAAAGTTGAAGGTTCTGGAGTGGCCATCACAGTCTCCTGACCTTAATTTCACCAAGCCACTTTGAGGAGATCTCAAACGTGCGGTTCATGCAAGACGACCAAAGACTTTGCAATTTGCCAAGACGAATGGGCAGCTATACCATCTGCAAGAATTCGGGGCCTCATAGACAACTATTACAATAGACTGCATGCTGTTATTGATAGTAAAGGTAGCAAAACACAGTATTAAGAACTAAGGGACAATGGAGACTTTTGAACAGGTCTTTTATCTTCTGTAAAATGTTAGAAGAGCACCCTATACCAATATATTCACCCTATACCAGCCTTTCTCATTCAGTCTTTTTCTCTGCTCATGGCAATCCAAGCAGCTGGCAGTGTTTGCACAGCCAGCTACTTATGTTGGTGTCCCACTTGCAGCACTCTGCTGTAATGTTAATTTAGGTTTTGAAGTATATTAACATGGCTAATGAGTGAAGAGCAGTAACAATTCAAGTACAATGCACATACTCTCTGTCAGAGCCCTGGGGTCAGAAATGCACTGTCTCCACCCGTCACCTGTGTGTCTACTCAACCTGTTGGCTCTGATTCCTATTGTCCATAAAAGCCTTGTAAAATTATAAGTGAGCATACACTATCCATTAATGACAGGTAATCTATCTAAAAACCAAAAGGATTGCCTGCCAAAACTGTTCTCAGGTTTTAATTACTTGTTGAAGACAAGACAGAATGCTTGTATAGCCTCAAGGTACTATGGGAATGAGCTCCATCTAAAAACAAGTCTGCAATTGATCCGAATCTAGTCGTATCTAATGAATATGAATGTATTGAAACAACGTAATTGTGTATGCTGAGCCTATGGTCTAATTAAAGTTCATTAAGAAAACTAATTTTTTTAAACTGTTGCATTGCGAGCAAGTAATATGTATTACGGGAGATAACATGCTCATTTATAAATAATAATAATATTGTCCTTGGCAGTGAGGAAAACCATTCGTATCATCTCCTTTATTTGTAACATACTACAATAATATTTCAGGGGTTTTGGCTTACGTATGTATTTACTGTGAATTTTCAACTTACTTTCTTACTATATTTTACAATCCTTAAAATGTTGTGATGTAGAGTTGATGATTGTGTTAAGCAAGTTCGTGCAATACACTTTCTGTTGTGTTTCAGTTATGCTCTGCCTTAGATCTTCTTCAATAATACAAATGTATCAGAGTCCCCAAACAATTTACATTTTGTCCATGTAATTCATACCCCTATGTTGGAGTTCAACATTCAGCCTTACAGTAGGGTTAACATCACCCTTAAAATAATACAGTCACAGGTTATTCATTACCTGACCTTAACCCTTTAACTGCCTTCAGTGGCTTTGCCTGCAGTCTATAATGCATGTCCATATAGCTGGCCAACCAACACAATTCCAAACTCCAAACAACTCCTTAACTTCAGGTTCACCAGTCAATTAAAGGAAAGCAGTGCAATAATGAGAATTGTTGAGAATTGTCCCTTACCTTCTGAAAGAAGAGCTACTAGGAGAGTCACCGAACAGAGTGCTTTGTATCCTTCCATCGTTTAAATGACCACCACTATAACCTGTCTTTCTCCCTCAGATTATATTTACTCAAACACATCATTGTCTTGACTCCTCCCCACTTTCACTCTCACTGGTATCTGTGTAAAAGACACACACCCTTACCCTGATACACCAGTTCTTCTGCTCCCTTCTTGCTTCATTCCAAGCTGAACATTAGAACCTGTAAGAAATGTTGTCATGTGGGAAATGGTCATTTTCAATTTCTGTAATTTGTGACCTTGTCTCAGATGTAAATAGATACTGTTCCCCTTTGTAATTATTTGCAGTCATGGTAAAGATGAGCAAAAAAGCAAAAGAAGTTTCATTGTTGGTTATGAGCTTGGACTTCAGAGAATTATAGCCTTTAGATAAAATTATTTAAAGAAAAAAACTATTTATTATTATTGTAGAAATATTTAGTAGAATTTCTTATCAACCACATTGAAATAGAAGTATCTTCCTACTGATATACGACATTCACCGCCACTTTATTAGGTTCACTCAATCAATCAATCAAATGTATTTAGAAAGCCCCTTTTACACCAGCATTTGTCACAAAGTGCTTTTATAAAACACCTATGCTGAAACCTCAATGAGCCAGCAACAACAGTGTTGAAGCACAGTGGCAAAATTTAGGAAGAAACCTAGAAATGAAACAGCCTCGGAAGGGTGACCAGTCCTCTTCTGGCAGTGCTGGCTGAACATTTTAAGAGAACAAATAGTAATAATTAATAAATGCATGTGGCCTATGTCCAGAGTCTATTTAACCTAATCCATGAACAAAACATGACCAGATGGACAAGAACATGGTGGAAGCAGCAGAGCGACAACGAGCCAGTGACTCCACCCCTGAATGGCATTGGAGGGAGGTAATCCCAGTGACGATGAGAACCCACCTGGCACCACAGCAAGGGTGGACAGTATCAAGCCTTTCCAGTCACCTTCCCACCCCTGGGCCAGACTGCACATTGACCAGGCAAAAGAGATGAGTCTTTAGTAGACACTTGAAAGTTTGCACTGAGTCTGCACATTGAACCTTAGTTGGCAGATCATTCCACAGTAGTGGAGCTTTATGAGCAAAAGACCTGCTTTCAGCTGTTTGTTAAGAAGGCCTGCATCTTGCGATCTAAAGTTACTTGTAGGCACAGTATGTATGGCTGGATCATTTCAGCAAAGTAAGTAGGAGCAATTCCATCTATTGCTTTATAAGTTACCAATAAAACCTTAAAATCAGCCCTAACCCTAACAGGCAGCCAGTGTCAAGAGACTAGTAGTGGAGTAATGTGTTCAAATGTATTAGTTAGGATTCTAGAAGCCATGTTCAGCACTAATTGAAGTTTATTTATTAATTTATCAGGGTAACCGGAAAGAAGATCATTGCAGTAATCTAATCTAGAAGTCATGGTTAGTTTTCTGCATGTGACGGTGAGGTGACGGATTGGTCCGCCATCTCCCGCGTTCGCCGGTTTACCGACAGCCGTGAACTCATCCCGGTCCCATTGGTCTTGTCTTGTCATTCATTGTTCACACCAGGTCCCAATCATCCAATTAGTATGTGTTTAAATGTTCCTCCTCTGCTCCCCTCAGTTGTGAATCATTGTTCCATGTCTGTTGATGTAAGTAGTAGTGTGCTTATCTATGTTCATTTTCATTTTGCAGTTTATCTCGGTGATCTTTGCTTTCTGTTCTGTTGTTTTGTGTATGTTTGTCTACAGTTAAAGAACACACCGAGCTGCAACCTTCTGCCTACGCCTGGTCCGCTTCACCCCACTACACAATCGCATGACACTGCATCAGTTTTTGATACTGATTTCAGATTTTTGCAAGATGAAAATAAGAAACTTTTGAGATGTATTTTATATGTTAATCAAAGGAGAGGTTAGGGTCGAGGGTATTGCTGAGGTTTCTTACAGTTTTTTGGATATGACCATACAGCCAGAGGTTCACAGTGAGATTTGTCAACAAAACTCGCTGTTTCTTGTGTCCTTAAACTCAAGAAAAACAGAAATGCTGAAAAGCCATTACTTCTTGTCATCCTCTTCCTAATATAGCTATTTCTGGGGCTTCTCCATTCTTTATCGAAATATACAACTGTGTGTAATAAGCATAACAGTGAAATTTGACTTTGTGATTCTGGATGACATCACCCAGAGGCAGCATATATTGTGAGAACAATAATGGGCCCAAAACCGAGCCTTGAGGAACACCAAAATATACCTTTGATTTGTCAGAGGAAGTGCCATCCAAACATACAAATGTATATCTTTCAGATAAGTACTATTTAAGTACCCAATGTTGGTTTCCAGTCTCACTAAGAGAGAGAGTGACCAATAGTGTCAAAGGCTGCACTAAGGACAAGGAGCAGCAGGATGGTTGCAGAACGTTATTCTGAGGCCACTTGAAGGTCATTTGTCACCTTCATGAGTGTAGTCTCACTCAGTGCTATGATGAGGATTAGATTTTTTCAGAAGAGGCTTAATTTCCACGATTTTTCTGCTAGTTTTTGTGTGGTACGCATCCGGAGGAAAGGGAGCAATTGGCTGACCAAGCACCAGAGATATCTTAAGTAGTTTTGTTGGAATCGGGCCTAGTTGACAGTTTGAGGTTTTAGAACTCATTACCTATTTAGTGAACGTGTCGAACAATATAGGATCAGAAAATTCAAGTGTCCCCATTGACACCAGGTCATGGAGGTTCCGGACATTTGAAGGAAAACTGAGATTTTGGGGACTATTACTATTTAAGGAAGAGTCAGTTATTGGTTTTCTAATTGTCATTATCTTTTCATCAAATAAGTTCATGTATTCATAACTGCTTAGGTGAAGAACCACTTAACTTGTTGAGCATTGCTTTTGGTTCATAGGTTTGACAATGCCTGGAAGTGAACAGACACCACATCTCTACACACGTACAACGTACAACAACACCCGCTGTTTAAATAGCATAGTGGTTAAAGATGCGGTCTGTCACACAGGACACCACATACCGAATCCAGCCAGGGCAACCACATTAATTCCTTCTAATCGCGGGCTGGCTGGCTGGCTGGCTGAACAAGGCTTGCCTGGTTTATTATTTAAATGTTTGACCAATATGTTCAATGATTAAAATGCTTAAATCAACTGGAGCTGTGATGAATCTGCTTGGGAGATAACCCAAGTGTATTTCACACCCATGCACAGTGAGAATGATAGATTGAGAGTTAAACTGTTTTCCAAGGAACATAGTCGGTGAATTGCAAAAGTTGGTTGAATCGTGGAGTCACCAAGTCTCCAAAACTACAGTTAGATATATTGGCATTGTTGACTCAAGTACCAGGACAATTTGCTGAAAAATCGTCCAGCTGTACTATGATCTCTCCTTTAGATGCACAAAGATGGGCTCACTGATCACATTTTCAAGCTTTTGCAATGGTCATCCCAGTTAAAGAGTAGAGTCCACAGGCAACAACCATGTATTCTGAAGGATCATGGAGGAAGTCTTGGTCTTCTTGCACCTCAACAAACATAGAAGACTCAGTGCTCTGAACTTGGCAAAGGAACGATGCACAATGAACAAAATGCAGGTGCCTCTGTTCGTGAAACATGTTTTTGAGAAAATATTTGTTTCTTTAACTATTTTATCTGAATTGATGACGGAATTGACAATTATTACATTTGTTTACTGCTAAACAATGATTATATTTTTTCATAGCCTTTTTTATCCACTTTACCAAAGGTGCCAACATGTGGGGAACTGTATTTCTTTAATCTAAGCCATAATTTGTTCTGTTTCGAAGCGTGTGTTTTACCATTATGTGTCAGAGGGTTGTATGTGGATTTGATGTGAGCGCTGAGAACATTGTCCAGTAATCCGAAAGGAGAATGAAAACCAATGCAATGTGCAGTTCAGACCTGCATGACTGGTGCCACAACATGTTGTAAATGTCAACAATGTTTTTCTCTTTACAATCGTAACAGTCTGCTCTTAAGGCATGCTGTGATAAATGTAGGTGTGTATGTGTAGGTTTAATTGTGTTCCTACATTTTGAAATACCAGACTTCATCTGGTTTTCTTCCAGGACTTCTCTGTACTTTGCTTCATCCCTTTTCAATCAATTAATCCATTTATTTTATAAAGCCATTTTTACATCAGCAGTTGTCACAATGTGCTTTTACAAAACACCCTGCCTGTGCTTTGGTGGATTTTCAATTCTTTGTAAATGTTTTTATATCCTACCCGTTGATGGGTGCTTTTCAAAATGTTCACTTCACAATTGTTTTGAATGTTCCATTGTCTTAATGATGTAGTTTCTTTAGGAATTGTCATAACTAACTGATAGCAAAGGGGGTGAATACTTATGCAATCAATATTTTCAGTTTTTCATTTGTAATGACTTCAGGACAATTTGCAGATTTTGTTACATTGATGTTATGATTTTTTGTGTTGATCAGTGGAAACCATATGATTGACTGCATTTTTATTACATGTTGTAACAAAATGAAATGTGCCAAGGTTAAGGGTGCAACTTATTTTGAGAGCCAATGTATATACTGTATACATTGTATGCTGTATATTATGTATTATATACAGTGCACTTGGAAAGTATTCAGACCTCTTTACCCACTTGCACAATTTATTACCTCACATCCTTATTCTAAAATGGATTACCAAAATCCCCAAAAAGCTTTTTTGAAATGTTTGCTACAAAATAGAGGGTGTTGCAGGAAGTTAGTAATCTAATCTTAGTTGTGGCTTGAGCACCTGTGAGCTCAATCGAGATTGAAGAACATTGAGTGCATGACTTGCTGTTAGGGAAGGAAAGAGTGAGCCTGTAGGGCAGGGCAATTCATTTCCAGTCCTGGAGGGCCGAAATAATTCTGGCTTTTTACTCTACTAATAATATAGGACTGATTCAGACAATCAACTAGCAGGCAATCAACTAGCAGGTAGAACCAAAAATCAAAAGTGTCTTTAGTCAACATTAAAACAACCAAATGTAGCGGGTAGTATTTTACAGTCTTACAAGTCATGTAATTCCTGTCATTACCATGTCTTTCCTGCTTAGAGCCTGACATTACCCAAATGCTGTAATGAAGCACTTGGCGCTTCAGCATTCCTGCCCGGTCTTTTTAATGACAGAATCACAAATACACACATCTTTGTCCTTCTTTATATCTCTCAAGTACTTGTTGACAAATGCTTTTAAAGATCCACCTTGCCATTTTGTTTCTGAGCACTATACATAGGATTGTAGTTTGAGACGTTAGAAATGTGCTAAAAGTCACAGTACCAGGATTGAGGCCATTTCATTTACTGAACCAATATAAAAGTTAATGTAGGCTAAGTATTGCAAATGTTCTATTGGAACAGTCAGCTTGCAGATTGAGCAATTGTGATTTTAGAGATTCAGACTGGAGCTGCTGTCTAAAACATTTAATTGAATCACAATGCAAGCTGAATAAACACAGACTAAAAAGCAATTTGATGTGTCATACACATCCCATTGGTTGCTGATAAACCTTAGGGGCAAAGGACACACAGAATCAAGTACCTATCGGGACGTTTTTGTGACCTGCATCTTGTTAAAGGTACATATCTGAAAAATATTGCATGGATTGATCTTTGTCCAAGAATACTGCATATATCGTGTAGATCAGACTGCAGATCAGATTAGTACAAGAGTAGTAGTATTTTATTTAGGTTTCTGACAAGGCAGGCACTGCAGAAGGTGGTGACCTGCTGTGGGATGCTTATAAATGTTGCTTTTGTCTTGCAATTGATTAAGATTATGTTCTGTCAGACTGTCCAACTTTCCTGAAAACTTAATCTTAATCAATTGCAAGACAAAAGCAACATTTATAAGCATCCCACAGCAGGTCACC
>JACXGJ010015935.1:0-12899 GCA_016801105.1 Esox niger
AACTGGAATAAACTACCAGAAGATCTTAGACGTTCACCAAATGTGTCCATTTTTAAATCCAGGCTAAAAACACTACTCTTTGCACGTGCCTATGACTGAGCTCTCAAACGCAACCCCACTGTGAGCCTGTTTTCATAACAGTTAACTGTTTAGTATTACAGTTTTATATGGCTAATTTGTTTTATATTCTTATCTATTTCATTATTCTGTGTTATAGTTCTTCTAGCTTTCTGTTTTATATTTTACCTCAATTCTATTATCCTATGTTTTATTATTTATGCTGTTTTTATATTTCTCTTCTTAATTTATTGTGTTATTAAATGTACATCCTGCTATATTTGACCAATTGTAATGAAAGTTCTGGTGCTATCAGATGAATAACCTCTGTGTAAACTGTTTCTGATTTTATTGCATTATTTCTATTTTCACTGTAAAGCACATTGAATTGCTTCTATGTATGAATTGTGCTATATAAATAAACTTGCTTGCTTGCTTCAGTCAACAAACAACATAGGGACACTTATTTCCATCTACTTGAGCTTTGAAATTCCCAAAACCATGATAACATTCACATTTCAGAACAATGTCCACAACCTTTGCAAGCAAAGCAAAATGGAAACCCAGAAGCTTCTGTGGTGGGTGAAGAATGACCTGCAGTTCATTATCATACTGCTTTACAGGTTCCATTATATTAACACTTCAAGCATGTACTTTTTAATGAATATGGTCATCCAATAATCATTTAATTTCACAGGTATTATGATTTTCACAAAACACTACCAATTGTGTGCTCTCATGAGTATTTGCTATGATGCAATGTTTTATAGAGTATTGCATTGGGAGAGGAGGAGGGGTTGGAAAAAAGTGTTGCCAGATTTAGGACACATGACCTTCAAAAACCAATGAGCACCAGAAAATTAACAATAATGATATAATAAAAAAAATGTTGTTGTTAAAATATTAAATATGGTCTCTACAATAATCTTCTTAATCTCTAACAATGTCTCAATATGCTCCAGATGATAATGTTTGAATTTATGAAAACTATTATTTAAATTGTGTTTTTCTAAAATGTTCTCTTGTTTATTAACTTTTTTCGCATGTTGATATTCAATTTATATACATTTTTGCAATACACTCTACAAAGCTGCAAAAATATATGTATTTCATGTCATTCATGCCGCGTTTTACTGCGGACTACTATTTTAAAGGCAAAATACGAAAACCGGAAATCTCGTTGTTGCCGCTGAATTTTTCATATTGCCTGCATTATGCCTCTCTATGACGCTAATCGAGATTGACCACATCGATTCACTTCCGGTAAGTGTCAGGGAAGGTTTAGTCCATCATTCAAAACATTGTATATATTACAAAAAACTAAAACCCGGTTAATTCCTGCTTACATTTATATATATATATATATATATATATATATATATATATATATATATAAAATTATTTAAAGAAACAAAACAGCGTGTTATGAACAGCTAAAAAAAAATACCCAGGAAGGCTGGTTTCTCAGCTAGGTAAGTCGATAAGGGGCGCTATTTACCTTTCTTTTGAAGGCTGCTTCACTTTTGTTCTTTTCTCTGTTCTCTCCTAGATAAGAGGGGAAAAGGCCGAATGTCCACTAAAATGCATTGGTATGAACGGCAGAATAGAGAACCACCTTAATTTTCTCATCACTGTCGCGTCTGTATAGGCCTATTCTCAACAGTGACTCGGGCTATTATTTAATTCAATGTCCTTTTAAGGTCACTGAAGAAAACTGTTCTATGAGAATATGTGCTTGGGGGATCATCATGAACATGCGTGTCAAGTTTAACCCTATCAATGTGTCTCACATTCTTAAGTTAGATGATGGATAATTATTGAAATGGAGTGAGGTCATATCAGTGTATCCGTGCCATTATAGTTTGTTCCAGCAAAGGCAGCGCCATTGAAGTTATATCCTTGATGCTGGGAGTTACAACCAATTGAGTTCATTGACATGCCAGATGCCTTCAATGGATTGGTCATGTGCCTAAAATAAATTTTCTTTTAGTCAAACCCTCTAGCCTTTTCTGTGTATAGACCTGAAACACAATACCTTCGGAAAGTATTCAGTTCTCTAAACTTATTATTTTTTTTGTATTATATATTTCATTTTGAATGGATTAAATATATTTGTTGCCATCAATCTACACATTATTCCCCATAATGACAGAGCAGAAACAAGATTTCAGAAATGTATGTTAATTTATTGAAAATATAATGTATAGTTGTCCGACCTTTTGACTTGATAATTCAAATTAAGCTCATATCCACGCTGTGATCATCCTTGAGATATCTCTAGAACTTGATTGGAGTCCACCTGTGGTAAATGTTACTTTTTGGACTTTGTTTAGAAAGGCAGGCACCTATATATATTGCATGTCAAAACAAAAACCTAGACATGAAGTCCAAGAAACCACTCTGTAATCCCTAGAATTGTGTTAAGGCATAGATCTAAGGAAGGTTAGCTTTAGCATTCATAGTTCACAGGAGCACAGTGGACTACATGATTGGGCAATGGAAGAAATGTTACCAAGACTCTTGCTAGAGCCGGACGTCCAACCAAACTATGTAACCAGGAAGAGAGTCCTTGGTCATTGTGGTGCCTAAACCCAATTGCCAGTCTAACAGAAATTCAGAGTATTTCTGCAGATATGGGAGAATCTTCCAGAAAGACAATCATCTCTGCAGCATACCATCAATCAGTGCCTTTATGTTAGAGTGACTATATGGGAGTTACTCTTGAATAAAAGACATATGACATGCCACCTGAAGGACTCAGAGCACGAGGAAAAAGATTATCTGGTTTGCTGAGACCAAAATAGAACTACCTGGCTTGAATGACAAGCACTATGTCTGGCAAAAACCAGGTACCACTTATCACCTGGCCGACATCGTCTCTATTGTGAAGCATGGGGGTGGTGTCATACTATGAGAATGTTACTCTGTGGTTGGGACTAGGATACTGGTCAGGATTGTGGAAAGAATAAACAGAGCAAAATATTGAGAGGCCTTGAAGAAAACCTGATCCATGGTGCACAGGACCACAGACTGGGGTGAAGAGTGTTTTTTTTAGCAAAAACACAAGGCACAATACAATGCTGACAACATCCTTAGACAATGCTAGATTGGCTTGGCGACAAGTCTGTTAAAGGCTTTGAGTAGTCTTAAACTCCATTGAACATGAATGTACATGAGATATTTCCAGTTTCAACTAAATGTTGAAACTGAGACATTTTATTGTTTCTTGAAAATTATATGCACACTTTGAATTTGATGCCAGCAACACACTTAAAAAAAGGCCTTCATGTGGCACTGCATTTAAAACAGACCCGATTGTGTGGTGGACATCAAGGCATGAGCCCAGGAACACTTCCGAAAACCATTGTCTGTGAACAGAGTGCGTCACTGCATCAACTAATGCAAGTTGAAACTCTACCAAGCAAAAAAGAAACCATATACAAACAAGTCCAAGGACATTTAAGATGGACTGAGGTGAAGTGGAACTCGGTCCTGTGGTCTGACTAAGCGAAATCTGAAATTCTACTTGGGAATCATGGACGCTGTGTCCTCCAGACTAAAGAGGAGTGGGAGCATCCGGCTTGTTATCAGCTCACAAAAATCAGCTCTTCCAAATCCCGTATCCGTGATGGTATGGGGGTGCATTACTGCATGTGGTTGACTTGCACTTCTGCGAAGACCCCATTAATGCTGAACAATATGTACAGGTTTTAGAGCAACGTATTCTGCAATCCAGATGTGTTTTTCAGGGAAATACTTGCTTATTTCAACAAGACAATGCCAAACCACATTCTGTACATATTACAACAGCATGGCTCTATTGTAAAAGTGTTGGGTTCTAAACTGGCCTGCCTGCTGTCCATACCTGTCACCCATTAGAAACGTTTTACGCACTATGAAATAATAAATACAACAAAGGAGACCCCAAACTGTTGAGTTGCTCAATAACCTTCTGTAGCGTAGGCGCTTACCTTCATGTATTGTAAAAAATCATATTTTGTGATAAAGCAAATGTATTTGTAGATGCATTCTTTCTATTTTTGCATAAAGAGAGATAACTTGACAGGTTTCAGCAATATAGCTTACTGTACCTCTATGTTAGTTTAGGCATTTATAAACTCTGTGGTGGTAAAACATCTTACTTGTCCATTGCCATTATAAGGAGGACAAGAGGTCATACTGGAAATTAAACTATTCCAAGTGGAAGGATACCTATATGTCCTGATTTGGAGGCCACATTACATTCTATAAAGCACTACACACATAATAGACATTATCTTAAATAAAGTCATTATTTTGCCATGTCATTTTAGGGTTATGTAGAAATGGTCTCTGTTTAGAATGCTTTGAAGGCTAGGAAGACTATAATCATTCTGTCCTCCTGCAAGTGATATACTGCATTGGATTCTGATAACCATGGCTTATTTACAGTAGCACAATCTCAGATTAGAAACTTTGAAAAAGGAAATATGGTTCAAGCTCAGATCCTTCAATAAAGACAGTGGGCACTCCCGCCTGTATTTTGGTAAAATGCTGAGAGACAGCTCTGGAATTTAGGAACATCCCCCAAGAATGGACTTAGTGGGTAATAAACATGAAATAGAGAATTAGAGGCAATCTGGTTCATGTACAAAACAGTTCTGACAATTAGAACTGTTATTGTCATGTGAAACTAATACATTTTTGAGTTAAGGATTTATGTGCTGCTGGCCTTCACTGGGGTGATACGGGGTGATAACTGGCTAGTGGCCTTCGGGTATTTAGGAGAACAAGAGCTTTACACAGATACCAAAAGTGTCTCTGACCCGGAGAACCGTCTGGTATCAATGTATGTCTGGTACCAGTGATTGTCTGGCCACCTGCATAGACACCTGTGGTACCAACAATTGGACCAGGAAGATAATGACGTGAGTAGAACGATTAGAAACAGTTTATATACTTGACTGTGGCAGTTCATTTTTGTCTGTCTTTGTAAATGCTAGTTGACTGCAACGTAATGGGGTTACTTTCACAGGTAACTTTGTGCTTTGAGATTTTCATTCTATCATATGTTTTACCTGATTCACTTGGAGAAGTTCAATTTAACAATGGAAATACTGTACTGCATTCAAGATGTTTAAATTCACGATTATGGTCATAACATTTGATTTCATTCATATTGGGCTGCACTATCACATTTGAACATTTGAGTTGTCACTATTACTCTAAACCAGTGACAATATCCTCCTGGGAGTAAATAAATAAACTCAGTATTTCACTAGCAGCTTGCTGATGCCTTAAGACCCTGCAATCATAAGTCCTCCCAGGGCCGCTCTGTGTGGCTGTCACAGATTTATACCCCTTTAGTCCTCCAAGGAATTCACACTGCAAGTCTGGACCAAGGCAGGCTGAGTACAGTCAACTCATTCCCATTTGATCTTGAGTTGAGAAAGGTTTAATGCTTGCTGTATTTCTAACAACATAGTTGCCAACAGACATTACTTAAAAACATAATGAAAATGTAGTGAAACTGCATACGCCACTGAATATCCAGTAGTCCAATCATCATGTAAAAGTTGGTTGAAAGGGTTGGAAGTGGTTTGACCACTTGTCAAGCGTGTTACCCATTGACAGGACAAACATTTTGTAACAATTTTTTTATTTATATTTAATCCGTATACTTATTCAGAACAGGTTACTTTTTTATAATAATGGGCTATACAGACAATACCAATAAGAAATAAATAATTACATGCATTATATAGAAACATTTAAAAGTTCAGTACATAATACATTTTGAAATAAATAATGAGGTTTGCATTAAATTACCCTTCCTAGTACAAAAAGATGATGTTCTTCGTGTCACAAGGAGCTTCATAGCAGATTCAAAAGCTGGGTTCAACTGAGAAATGACCTCTGGTTAAAAATGTCCGTCCGCAAGTCTGATCCTTTTTAGCATGCAGCATGGGGCCAACAGCTGTGTTTGCCCTGGGCTCCAACGCTGACCACATCAACCTCCCAGCCAGGCCTGGATTCGATCTGTCATGATGGTGAATGGACCTTCTACAGCCATGCTCACCAGCCACAATCTCCTTCCTGTCTGGCTCTGGGCTCTGGCACTCTGTCTGTGGTCCAGTTGTGAAGCTAATGAGAGCCTGCCAAATGTATCCTGACAGAGCTCAGTGAATGCAGTCACAATTAGACGAGTGTAGAAAACGGATGGAATTGTGCACTGCAGCGGGTTTGTATTTTAATGACACAAACTTAATGAATCTTCCGTGACAGGTCATTACCCCAAGGAAGAGGAGACCGTCAAAATAAAAGGAGCTTTATCTCCCAGACAGATGTATTCGTCAGAGAGGGAGAGACCGGTCCCTGTTTAAAGGACAGTCAATTACAGGTAGTTGCTGTTGAAATGTTTACCACACTAGTTATGCCAGTTTATTCTTTTAATTTCAACCACTGACACTGTGTTCCCTGTGTTTAGTTCCTGGTCAACTGCAGAGCCCTGGCAGAGTCGGCTCGTGTTGCGAACACTGAACCATGTTCCAGGGAGGCTGAGCACTGCATTACTGTCATGTTCTGCGGGTCGTGTTGTTCCTCTAAAGTACATGATGGTAATCAGCATGCAGGAGCCTGGCTGCAGTGTAATTGCTCTTGGCGAATGCTAATTGCCTTTAGAAACTCTCCAAGAGAGACATTTACTAGCGGTCTTTCAACTTTAACAAGAGCCCCATTAGAGGTTCAGACACTATAGCAGGAGAGATGAGCAAGTTGCAGTCGATGCACTATTCATCTTCCACTTACACATTTGCTTTCTGCCAAGACAAATCAAGGCCTGCACTGAGGGCGAACAACTAGGTCAATAAGAGGAGGCTATTTAGATAATTGGGAACTATTATCATTGCTTTAGGAATGAAAGACCTCAAAACACATTTCGATTGTTAATGTCATTGTTACTGTCTTTCCAAAAAGAAAACGTTGCTAAGAAATATTGCCATCTCGATATATCTTCAAAATATGAATCAAGTACGATTATCTAAAAACACATTGCACTTGGCCAAGACTCGGATTTGAGATATAGATTAAAACAGGACTGATTAGGTGAGTGGTTCAAAAATTAAAAACACGTTGATAGACATTGAATATACAGTATTTAGAAAAAGGCTATTTCTAGAAGTAGCGCATGTGAGTGACATGATGATGAGCCAGTATCATCATCATCACCACCATTTCATTAGACCTGCCGTACACAATGGGAATGACAGCATCCATCAGGAGCCTAATGCGCCGGTGATTCCCAGGGGCGGGAGATGAATCTAACACGATGACCAGACTCACAGATCTCAACAGAGAGCTTTACAGCTCGGAGAGCCAGGTGAGGACCCAATCAAGTGGATACTGTCTGGTACCTTAGTGACCACATCAGGATGCTTGAGGTACAGGGGGACCAGTAGAGAGGATACTTACTGTTCCATAATCAGGGGTAAGGAGGAAGTCAGTGCAGCTAAGACCTTAATTACAAATCAACACCGATATCAATGTCCCACAAAATGGATTGGAAAGATTATATAACAAGCACGCGAAACAAAACCAATCTGGATATATTCTATTATTATTAGGAAATGATATCATTTATAATAGCACCTTGAAGACGACTTGATTTACGTGTTGGTTCATTTTCTGCCGGACAGAAGAACAAAAGCCTCTCATATTTGTTGGCAATAGTAGCTGTAGCTGTGGATGGTGTGAAATGAAGGGAGGTCCAGACAGCAGGCATTTCACAGTCTGATGTTCAGAGACAGTATACCCCCAGAGACTGAGAAAATGGTGAGGAAATCAGCCATGCTTGTTATTTCAAAGGCCTGCTTTGGGCTTGATCAAAGTTTAATAATGCTTGTAATTGGAATTGATGGGCTTACTGATTGTTGGTGCAATGTAAAATACAATGAAATATGAATTGTATGCTCCGTATCAGAGAGCTGTTCCAAAGCATTTGTAAATGGTTCACTTAAAAAAAAGAATTAGAGTTTAAGTCTGTGATGTCAAGACAATGCCAATTAATCCAAGTGCTTAATTCAGTCAAACCTGCAATGCAGGGTTTATGCAGTAGTTGTTTTTTCCAGTAACTAGACAACCCTATCCCAGGTAGGATTATACCTTACAACTAAGCTTTTGATTTCACTTTCTTAATATAGAAGAATACAGACACCAGAAAATGCAGAAACCTAAATTTGGCAGGTTCAAAAGAATTCTGGTAATGCTATTTCATGGTTCTAGAAATTATACACTTATCTTTTTGTGGCCATACAAGGAGTAATATTTATAATCCAGTCTAGGTTGTTAATGTTTCTGTGGGAGGCCATTGGTCTCTGTTGAGTCACTGGACTGTGACGAATAAAGAAGACAATTATCTGGGTGAAACAAAATCTGGTTCAGGTAGTGCTGTTCAATCGGGCTCCTTCATTTTCATTAACTTTCAATTATTTCAAGAGCCTCAGACACCTGCTTCTAAATTAGCTCTGTAATTATGCATCAATTCAATTAAGCCTAGACAATATTATCAGCATTACTGACGCAAACAAATAACTACTTTTGTTTAACACAATTTGATTCAAAGAATAAGACAGGTTTAAGATTTCAGTCACCCCCTTATGACTATGATTTATCCAATCCTGTATTTTGTGTGCTGGTAACTTGACAAAACATCCAGTGACATCAAGTCCATAATGATCACTGCTGTGAACCGTGAAACAGAGAGTCGTGTCTCATGGGATATGTGCTGCTAGCAGCTCACCTGGCATCAATGGTACACTACTCTCCTATATAACTGGGTATAAATAAAAGGCACCCAGGCAGAGCCTTGAAATTGGCTTTTCTGGAAAGAAAAAATGTAAAGGGAGCATTTAGTTGGCTGTGCATTATGATAAATATCTGAAGTGTGAGGAAGTAGAGGAGCATAGTACACGACAGGGCCTCGTGAAACCTCAGCTGTGAGATGATCAGACAATAAACCCCCCTTCAGGGTGATTCATTTGTAGAATTTAGAATGACAATCACACTTTGGAGAATTTGGAGGAGGCACCATTGAATAGGACACACATTCGCTTATAGCAGATATTCGGCCGAGGGAGTCTGGGTGAAGATGTGTGTGTGTGCTTTTGGTTGTGGTGGAGCAGGTGGGCTGGAAAGACAGAACATTGAGTTGCCCAGTTTTATGGCCAAATTGCTTAAAAATACCATTGGAAAATATCAATGTGCCACTGAAAAGACTGCATTCAGATGCCACTGACGATGGATGGAGGTTGGGAGGCAAAGGCACTGTATTCTGAGGTGCATCATCTCAACATTGCTCTCACATCATTGCTGTTCTCCATGACTGACCTGAATTTAGAAAGGCAGCTTCGTCACCTAAAAGCTTTTTATTATACAGCCACCAAAAACCTGACCCCAAAAGATGCTATGGGGAGATCAATGCAGTGGGAAGATCAATGAAGATCAAACAGTAGCACATTAAAAACAGTAAACCATTAACATCAAGTCAAGCAGACTCATAGCCACACATTTATTAATAGAGTGCAATGCATAGCAAATTATCATTGGACCTCATTAACAAGAACGGCAAAAATGTTCTTCCGAAATGTTTAAAAGCTGAGATTTGTATTAGTGCTTTAAATAGGACAGTAATGCTATGCACATAGTGTTAAGTTTTAAAGTGCCTACCTGGACAGCAGACATCCATCCCACTCGCTTAGGAATGTATTAAATCAATTTCATCACAGAAATAAAATAACTGCATTTGTTAAAGAGCAGGTCAACAAGTCAATGGGCACACAAGTTGGTCTCTTACAACACATACATTTTCCAAGGATAATATAGTGCACATGTGGAGCAAAATAAGTCCATGACATAACAGTTACAGATTTGAAAGTTGTGATATATTTCAATAAATGGCACCTCTTGATGAAGTGAAATACTTCAAGGCAGAGTAAATGCTCTAAAATGCATCACTGTTAAAATACAAAGAATCCTTTGTCCCAAGGAGAAACTATTTCCCCACGTACAGTAGTATAGCATTGTGCTTTTCATGACATGAAACACCAGCAACGTAGCTGCCAGAGCTCAGCTTCCCTCCCAGCTAGTCATGTGACTCTAGAACATTCAGTCAATGTGATTCACAATGACATTACAGTTACACAACATAGATGGCACTAAGGTTAAGGGTGATGACTGAGTTCCATATTCCTATATAAATATCTTAATCCATCTATTGGTTACATTAAGGGCTGTATTTATATTCATTTGCAAGTATAAGCATACCCTTCTTTGGTTCACAAATACACTAAAATACCTTTAATATAATTTTTACTCAAAACATTTGTGTAATATATCGAAGTGTTTCAAAATATAAGTAAGGATACATTACAAATGGAATAGATAACTCTTTCACACATATATTTTCTCGATATAAATAGGGATTATATCAATTAAATGCTTATATTATCGTCATGGGAACTTGTGTTACTGTAAAACTAGGACACAGTTGTCACAAAAGCCATGTAACATTACTATACACAATCTAGACAAGATGTTTTAGCTCTAAAAACACAGCAGTAGAATACAGTACCTTTTATAATCACTATGTTACAGTACTTATCCCCTCTACTTAATATGAAAGGGGAAGAACAGCCTGGATACAATGTGGTGATGCATACAGTGCGTCTGACTTAATTAATAATTACATGGACAACACACAGCGCCAATAGTCACTATTATAATATATATATTTATATATATATATATATATATATATATATATATATATATATATATATGTACAGTATATATTACAATACTGAATATACTGAATCTATGCCATGAGGTTCCTTGTATTGTGCTCTGTCTCTACTGAAAATGTCTCACGTATGTGAATATGTATTCTTATTTAGAATATACTGTACAATAGTCATCTTACAATGGCATAGTCACTGCTAAAAGACAGAACAGATAGGAAACATGGATCACTTGCTTAATATTCTGAAGGTTACCTGTGGTCTTAAAAGACCTACAAGCTTGAGTTTCAAAGTCCTACACGACTGCTCAATAGACAACAGGAACATGAAGCTTACTGTAGCTCGGGGTCTTTTTTTAAGCTGGACACGACAAAGCTGCGGAGGAAAGGTCAAAGGGCAACATCTGTTATGGGCGTGGTCATCACAAGTCCCGCCCCAGTCTTTCAATCTCATCGGTCAGGAAGTCAATATCTGATCGGGTGGCAGCGGGGTTGGAAATGACCATGCGGAAGAAGTTGACCTTGTCCCCCTGAGGCTGGTATCCAACCATGGTAGTTCCAGACTCCATCATCATGGCCTTGATCCTGGGGGCCACCTGGTTTAAAGATATGGACAATTCAGGGAAATGTTCAGTAGGTCAGAGCTGTCAGAAGCCATTCAGTCCTTTACTCCTTACCTTGTGCAACCTCTCCCGCTTCTCCTGACCATCTGGCATGCCCCGAATTCCTGGCGGAAGGTACCAGAAGCAAACATTTGTGTGCTGGGGCTGTGGAACGCAAAGAGAGACAACATTAACTTGGACAACTTTACTAAATAGACGATCTGAAGAAATAACCTACCATACAAGGAATTTAGATATGAATTTAGATATGTTGTGCATTGTGGATAAAAATGAATGGACATTTTAATTAAGGCAAATAAATGTATTTGGTGGAAATAGTTTAAACCTTGAATACACTACTAATTAACTTTTAAGTTACTGCTTGGTCAGAACATTCCCCCAACAAGAGGATGATCAAATTGAGATCTGACATCCACAAGGAGTTTTAAACCACAAAAACAACATAAACCACTTCTACAGACAGGCACATTTGGCCTGCATTACTCAATGTGCTGCTCAAAACCCTTTAGGCCACCTCAGTTAATGCTCATCAAATATTTCAAAACAAAGTTGAAAATAAAGTCTTGAAAACATCACCTCTCCCTCGAACACCATCTGATAGCCCTCGCGGTCCTTGATTTTTGTGTAGAGATAATGCGAGAGGTCCAAGCACTTGTCGATGTGTTGTTCAAACCCAACCGTTCCCTGTTTGACAGCAATTAGAAAAAAACTATGATTGCAAAGCCTAGTCTTTTTATGTTACACAAGAGAAGATACACTTCTGTTACATATTTCCAAACAATTCTGTTGTATTACAGCTAGGGCTTGGAGAGATTCACCTTTGCTTTCCACATGAGCCAGAATTTGAAGATATCTACATGTCGTCCACATTGGATGGCCTTGTCCCCTGTGTCGTATGACACGTCGTACTGTTTGTCTGGTTGGAAAAGGTACCCAGCACACATGGAGTTGCAGCCTGATAAAACGCCCTGTGAAGGACGGAGGTTTCAATATGCACTCCAGGATTTAATGCACGAAAAGTAGAACATAATGTTTTAGTTGGATTCATAAAATATCCAGGAAAATGTACAACAAAACACGTAACTGGATGATGTAGTAGAAACTTACTGGAACCAGTTTTTGTTTTTGAGCTCAACTTTCCAAATCACTGACTGAAAATATTTTTGCAAGCACTGGAGTGTATCTTAGAAGTTCAAGGGGGATGTCAAACTGGACTTTGTGTAGACTAGAATAACTGTTGTATGCTTCATGGTATATACACATACACCAGACAGTACTGGTCTTACCCTCTCTCTGACCAGGATGGCAGAACACTGCAGTGGTACACCCATCATCTTGTGAGGGTTCCAGGTGACTGAGTTGGCCCTGCAAGCATGGAACGCAGACTGTGATACAGGTCACAGGCCACCAGTGTGTGTGTGTGTGTGTGTGTGTGTGTGTGTGTGTGT
>JACXGJ010015936.1:0-12899 GCA_016801105.1 Esox niger
AGTTTTTCCCATTTCTACACTAACATAATCCTTACCTGACATTTGCGTCTGAAGCCGAGCCTCTAACTCTGCTATCTTTAACTGAAGACGACAGTTCTCCCTCGTGAAGTAGCTACAACAAGTGCAGTGAAAAGGCATAATAATGGTACTTAGCTTCGGGTAGGTAACAGCAAGCAGCGTACAGCACGTCAAAACTCCCGAATATTAACTATTTGCTGCAGGTCTATTGTTATGGAGTACAATTATTTTTAAATGTCTGATGGCAGCGTGTCGAGACAACATGTAGACGCTTTAAGATGTCGAACTGTTTCTTCTAGGGATTTTTGATCAATTGTAGTAAATTGCGACATAATAACCAAGTTATAGCTTGGTGGTCGTAGTGATGATACAGTGTCCTTGTTAGACTGTGTATTGCTGATGGTCTGTCTAATACAATTTTTTCACTAAAGAAACATGCAAATCCATTACATTTCACAATGGACATGAGTTCTGATGCTATCTACTTTTTTGGGTTTGTAAGCTTGTCAACCATGACTCTATAACATTCAACTTGTTTATTGCTTTAAATATAAATTGTATCCATACATGTAATTTAACATGACAGTTTATGACAGAATGTCTGCGTTGCCTGATCTCAATGAAGGTGTTGACTAGTAAAATAATTTCAGATTTGTCTGCTAGGTCATGAGTTTGGTGTCTGCGTTTGGACCTCTGATTACTGCTGGCATTTTCTCAGCCACATTGTCTTCTGCCCTGGCCTCTCTTGTCAGCGCTCCAAAAGTCTTCCAGGTTTGTATTGTTCTTCAGTATTTATTGTGGTTCCAATTTTTGGAATAGTCAACTTCAAGGCTTGTTTTCCCAGAAAAAGATTTAGTCAAGACATGTTCAATGGAGAATATTCCTTCAGACTGCCTTTGACTCCAGTGTCTTATCATATTCATCAATTTCTACTTTTGGCATCACTTTTCTCCATTATTTTCATACAGTTGATCCTGTAAACCTTTTCTTGAATATTTTTCTTTTATTGCAGAGAATCTTTTTCCATGTTTTATGTGTTTTGACATCAATGTTATATTACAATTTGTCTAAGCATGTTTTAAAACTCCCCAAAACACACTAAATCAACTGATTTCATATCAGAATCCCTGGATTATCATTAGAATAAGGATATGTGGCATAATGGACTTTTTGAGATAACAAGCAGCATTAGTTCCTGCGCCTTGGACAATTCCCATTTTTGCAGGGTAGAGATTTGACCCATTGGCTTGCTGATCATTTTTAAAGAGAGACACTCAGAATTTATCTGGGAGGTGACCAAACATGCAATAATTTTGTTTGGATTAAGCAAGATTTTGCTGGAAAATTATGTTTTCCATAATGCACCTCACTTCAGGAGCCATTATTCTTTGACAACACATTTTCTCTGAGGCAATGTATTCAAAGAACAAGTTATAAGAATCAGGTGAAACCATAGGATCAAGATAATCCCATGTGAAAGTGGGTGAATTTCCTGGTAAATCCTTATCTGTACTTCTAACCTCTTAGACATGTATTGATGTATATACTGTATACATTTAAATGTAAATAAGATACAGCATATCTGGTCAGTTAAATCAGATGTTCTACTAATCTATGGTTTGATTTGGTAACAATCTAAAGGTCTATGTGTGGCTGTTTAGGCTTTATGCAAGGACAACATCTACCCAGGTCTCCATGTCTTTGCCAAGGGATATGGAAAGAACAATGAACCTCTTCGGGGCTATGTTCTTACCTTCTGTATTGGTCTGGCGTTCATTCTCATTGGTAGGTTTGGCTTGAGAATACAATGTTATAGTCAAAATATATAGTGTTCAAGTTAACTTAATGGTTATGCAATTAAGGTATTTCCCCTGTCATTCTTGAGTCAGTGTATTTATTTCTTCATTTGTGTTGTTTCCCTTTAGCGGAGCTAAATGTCATCGCCCCTATCATTTCAAATTTCTTCCTGGCCTCATATGCATTGATAAATTTCTCTGTGTTCCATGCATCTCTGGCCAACTCCCCAGGTAAGGATTTTTTATACACATGTTATATATCTGTCTTTAATTACTAAAACACTGGCTTTTCTTGACGTGCTCCTACTGTACATACTCATTTGACCAGGTTAAGAACAAACAGAATGGTTTTAGAAATCTGTATATTGTAAATATTTTGATATACTGTTAATTTGTCTGTTTTCTTTATGTATGCTTTCTCTCTCATACACAGGGTGGCGCCCCAGTTTCAGATACTACAATAAGTGGGTCTCTCTTGCCGGAGCTGTGCTGTGTTGTGCTGTCATGTTTGTTGTAAACTGGTGGGCTGCTCTTATGACCAATATCATAGTCTTAGCTCTCTACATTTATGTGAGCTATAAGAAACCAGGTAAACAGTTCTTGCTATCACATTGTATTAAAGTATATCCAAAACGCAATGGCCAATCACACTGGGCTGTAAAACCACTTTCATTAATCAAAGAAATATAATAAGAACTAAATGCATTTTCACTGCATTATACCTTTCATGTCAACTGTTGTTGTACTTTCTTTTAATGTTTGTCTCTTATGTTCTCTAATTTCTTATTTGACTCAAATTATTTTGTTTTATATGTTTAAAAATATATAAATGTTTCCATTTAATTTTATTGCAGATGTTAACTGGGGCTCCTCAACTCAAGCTCTTATTTATAACCAGGCACTGACACACAGCCTCCTTTTAACTGGCGTAGAAGACCACATCAAAAACTTCAGGTAGCACTGCAGCAGTACCTAAAAAATGGTCCACCCAATTTACCAAATGACATGTTGCAAACCTTACCCAGCGAGCAGTGTATGGACCAAGTAGGACAGACAACCACACTTTGCTATCAATTAGCATCCAAGTCTAGACACTGCTATTAGATTTTGGTGATCCTAATGTTCATTCAAATCATCCAAAAGTATCTGAAATTGATTGTGAATGTCCACTATGCACTATGCTGTACAGTAATGAAATAAACTCATGTATATGTTGTACTATGGACTGAACAGCATGGATCAAACAACATTCAATGTTTAAAATCAGGGTCCTTATTACTCTAAATATAAATCGAATGTCTCCCACAGACCCCAGTGTCTGGTAATGACTGGATACCCCAATGCCCGGCCGGCCTTACTGCATCTGGTGAACGCGTTCACCAAGGATGTGGGCCTCATGGTGTGCGGCCACGTTCGCACAGTATGTGTCAGTGCCAGCTGCAGAGACACTAAGCGCTATCAACTACAAAAGAGTCTTTGCACATACATATTCTTTACATATCTTAGTACACACCTTAGTCCTATCTTTAGCTTTGATTTTTTTGATTGCCTAAGGCTTCCCGTCGGCCAAACTTCAAGGAGATGTCTCTTGATCATGCCCGCTACCAACGCTGGCTGATGAAGAACCGCATCAAGGCTTTCTACACCCCTGTGTTTGCTGATGACCTGAGACATGGAGCCCAGTACCTTTTGCAGGTGATTATTTAGCTGTTAACAACATTTTAGAAATAAAACCTTCATAAGGTGGTGGAATGTTATATCCTAATGTGGAATCTGAGGACCTTCATTAGATTACCAAAATGTCACATTATTTTGATCAGGCACTCCTAAATACGAATTTGCCTTTTTGAGAAGGTTTAAATCTTGAGCAATATATAGTCAAATTGTTGGAAGAACAATAGAAGGTATAGATAGAATAGAAAGAAATCAGGGCAACCACAGTCTAACCTTGATATCGAATAGGTGTAAGCAAACCTGTTCCTAGAGAGGGATATGCAGGATTTTGATATAAATGACCTGGAAAACCAAATGTGTTGAAGTCCTGTGTGGCCTTTTTCTCTTGTCTTCAATGAGTGTTACAATCCATCTACCTTCATTTAAAAACATGTATTTGTATTAAGGCCACAGGTTTAGGTCGTTTGAAACCCAACACTCTGGTGATGGGCTTTAAGAACAACTGGAGTGATGGCGAGATGAAAGATGTAGAAATGTATATCAACATTATTCAGTAAGTATATTCAATCTGAACCATAGGAACAGATCTAACAGGCTCAGTTTCAACTCCCCACATTTAACCTTAAAGGAGAATGTAATATTTTTCATGATCCACCTAACATAAGAAGTCTATTATTAACTATTAGTCTGGAAAATCAGGCTACTTCTTACTGTACACAACATTTTCTTACTAAACTACATTTTTGTGACAAGTTACAATGTAAATCCTTTTCTGGTTAAAATATGTATTATAAAATATGTATTATCTTTATTGTAAAATACTAATTTATTATGTTAAAATATACTAAATATAACCTGTTAAAATATACATTCCAAAATACATCCCCCGTTAAAATATGTCCCATGTCATTAATTTATTGTGTGGATGGGTTTCAGCGATGCCTTTGACTTGCAGTATGGTGTTGTCCTCATCAGACTACAGGAGGGTCTTGATGTCTCACATATTCAAGACCCAGGTGAAGTATTCCTGTCCCTGTGGTTGACGCATCAAATTCACTTATTTCTCACAAAATAATGGACATTTCCTGTTTCAACATTTTCCCAACCACTGTTTTGGTAAAATGCTGGGTTGGGCTAGTTAAATATAATTTTAGAAGTAGCTCTTGTACAGTTCCGGAAAGAAATTAAGAAACCACTGCACCTTTTTCTTTCCTTTCCAAAAAAGTCAAAAGGGAAGGTTTTGAGTGAGGAAGAGAAGGGTGAAAATTAAGAGACCACGACAAATTCAACCCTTCTGTTCTACACTCAAAACTTTCCTTTTCAAATTTTTGGAAAGAAAAGAAAGAACAAGAAAACAGGCAAGCTTAGTTCAGCCGGCCCACATTAGAAAGTGTTGCCCTCTCAAGATTCAAACCCAGGTCACCAACGGGGAAGGCTGTGTTGTTAACCACTACACCACAGAGCTGTACATTTCATAGGTGTAAGTATAGCCTTGTCACCCTGAACAAATCCTCTTGTGCCACTGGTTGTTTCTACAGCTAATTGGTCATTTGTGAATTATATTGTTACAGTTAAACTGACCAATGTTTCTTACTAAGTTTACCTCCACCACAAATAGTGTCTATTAACTGTATGGCATTTGCCACTGGTGGTTTTAACAGCCTATTAGCCAATAATAGGCTTAACCAGTATCTAGTAACTTACTGGAATAGTCAAGATTTGAGCAATTGCTAGCGTGCCAAAGCTATTTGACTTTCATGGCATAACAACGTCATTTTTTCTTTCAATCGTGAATGACATTGATACAATAACTATTGATAAAAGAGACGATAACTAACTTTTTCATCAAGTGAAAAGACAAGAGAATCGTGGAATGTACCAGAAATTGTTGCAATACTGTATAACCGTAGTTTTATTGCGACCCACAAATAAAATTAATAAATGTCATTGTTCTCAATAGATTCAAACCTAGGTATTCCACATGAGAGGCACTGTCTTTAACCACTACGTCACGACATTACACGTTTCAGCTGTTACTTGTCACCATTGAGCACTGTGTTAAACTGACTAATGTTTCTTATTAATATTATACTGCACTTTGCATGTGAGGAGATCCAAACACAGGAGATATAGTTTGTAGGTCCGCTTTGCTAACCGCTACACTATTTAACAAGTGGTACTCTGGTTAGTCAGTCAGTCACTCAGTAAGAGACATTCGCTCTTAGCTGGCTCCGCCTACGCGGTCTGGCAAAATGGTGCAGTGGTCTCTTAGTTTTTTCCAGAACTGTTTTTCCTTACAGGCCCCTATATGAGAATCAAACCCACAAAACCTAAGCTAATGGGCAGGTACATTTTTAAATGGGGATGTATAGCTAAGAGTAAAAACATGTATGTAATAACTGTTGATAACCAGTTGAATAATTCAAACCAACAGTAGATAAATTAACAGTAATAAAGAGTGCAGTGTGTATCCCAAGCAGCACCCTGTCCTATAGTACACTTCTTTGGAACAAAGGCTTATGATTGCCAATCAGAAATAATGCCCTACATAGGGAATAGGGTTCATTTAGTGCTGTTAACTTAAGTATGCTTAATCAACCTGATTTTATTTACTGCTTGTTTTAGAAGCAGTTTAAGGACGTTATTAACAGTCCTTTAAGCATTGTCTGATTGCCATTCCTCCAGATGAGCTCCTGTCATCCCACGAGAAGAAGGATTCTGGTGTAAAAGATGCGGTGGTGTCCGTCAACATGGGGGATAAAGATTCTGAGGACGGTCCTCCATCCCAAATCACAAGTGCTCAAAACAGTCCCCTCATTCTCAGAGGTACTATTTGCATTGATATATTAGAGGAACTAGAAGGAGTAGGAACATCACAGCATAGACAGTTGTAATAAATAAAGCATCAGTTTCCTAGACAGCCCTTTCTTGAGGAGGCGAGAGAGTGTGATTTATAGGCAACTAAGCCGTTTTGCTACTTGCCCAAAATCAGAAAAACAAAGTTGTAGTATTTTTCTCAGTTAGCAATAAGCCGATGCAAGCACACCAAAAGACTCCAAGTCAATGCAACTTCAAATAGCATACAAACATGGAAAAGGAAAAGTCAGTAAAGCTTGCCTAATGTGTGTCTAGTCTAAAACAACCAAAATTGTGTAAAAGCATGGACATTTTTAATGCTCTGTTTAAGAGCTAAAATGTTCCCTAGTCTACTGCTATGCATGCCCAGCAAGTGATAGCTTGGCAGCTAAGTGTGACGTGTTTTCCTATGGGAAATGCTGTCAATGAGCATGGGTGTTATTAACATTTTGATGTGGTTGACCCACAGAGAAAAAGAGCAGCGCCAAACCACTGAGCCTAACAGACCAGAGGCTATTGGAGGCCAGCCAGCAGTTTAAGAAAAAGCAGGGCAAAGGCACGGTGGATGTGTGGTGGCTGTTTGACGATGGAGGTAAACGATGGATAGTTGGCTGCATATCCAATAAGAAAGGCAAATCTTGCTTTGCAAAATTATTGTCTGAAGTGAGCACCAATAAATATGACACAGCTCTCTACAGGCAGTTTGGGTCATACCATCACACTTATGTCTATTTCAACTTTTTAAGGCTTGGCTCTGCTAATTCCATACTTGCTTACAAACAAAAAGAAATGGAAGGATTGCAAAATACGTCTTTTTGTTGGTGGGAAGATCAACAGGATTGACCATGATCGCAGAGCGTAAGTATCTGTTGTTTCAGTCCTGATGTGATATTGAGGACCCTATAACATAATCATATATTCCATTCAACAGATGCTTTTATCTGACTTCCATTCATGCATGCATATACTGGAATTGAACCTAAGATCCCATTGTTATAAGCACTGAGCTCTTCCAGCAGCTTCATTTTAATTTTTGGAGTTTCATAATAGAATGGCAGCTCTACTCAGCAAGTTCAGGATCGATTTCTCTGCAATCTATGTACTTGGGGACATCAACACAAAGCCGAAGAAACACAAGTAAGATGCCAGATTGTATACACAAGTAAGATGCAATTTTATACTAAATTACCGTTAGTATACAGTCATAATGACATAATTTTGTGTTCGCAACTTACAGTGTTCTTAGTTTTGAGGAGATGATCGAGCCTTATAAGCTGAAGGAGGATGACATGGAGCAGGAGGCTGCAGAGAAGTTGAAGGCTGAGGAGCCTTGGAGGATCTCAGATAACGAGTTGGAGCTCTATAAGGCCAAGGTATGGATATGGTTTCTAATTCAATTGAACAGATAGACATGTATACTTTTCAGTCCTGGTTATGTGCGAGACTGTGTGTATTTCAGAATTTCAAAGGATCAGTAGTGGAAGATATGGGATGATCTCCTCGATTCTTTGCTTGCAAGCACAGTGTCTCTAACAGTGCTTGGTTTTTCCATGAAACTAAACCATGTAGCCAATCATCCTTTCATTTTAGGTGGTGGTGGTGGCTCACTAAGGGAAACTGTGTTTGGTTTCGGTGAACTGGCCAGATCATTGATGTATGTGGTTGGAGCAGCCTTCTCTGAGTTACTGCACCATTTCAGTTTAATGCATCGATGCAAGAGCTTGGCAATGGTTTCCTCTGCTCAAACACAGCAAAGTGTTCTTCAACCGTTTATTTTTTCTTTTGTAGCTTGTAGAGCAAGTGCTTGGATATTTTGTCAGTGCGTTTGTGGACAGATTTCTTGGATAGATACAGTGCCTTGCGAAAGTATTCGGCCTCCTTGAACCGTTCGACCTTTTGCCACATTTTAGGCTTCAAACATAAATATATAAATCTGTAATTGTTTGTGAAGAATCAAAAACAGGTGGGACACAATCATGAAGTGGAACGAAATGTATTGGATATTTCAAACTTTTTCAACAAATAAAGAACAGAAAAATTGGGCGAGCAAAATTATTCAGCCCCCCTAAGTTAATACTTTGTAGCGCCACCTTTTGCTGCGATTACAGCCGTAAGTCGCTTGGGGTATATCTCTATCAGTTTTGCACATCGAGTGACTGACATTTTTGCCCATTCCTCCTTGCAAAACAGCTCGAGCTCAGTGAGTTTGGATGGAGAGCATTTGTGAACAGCAGTTTTCAGTTCTTTCCACAGATTCTCGATTGGATTCAGGTCTGGACATTGACTTGGCCATTCTAACACCTGGATATGTTTATTTGTGAACCATTCCATTGTAGATTTTGCTTTATGTTTTGGATCATTGTCTTGTTGGAATACAAATCTCCGTCCCAGTCTCAGGTCTTTTGCAGACTCCATCAGTTTTTCTTCCAGAATGGTCCTGTATTTGGCTCCATCCATCTTCCCATCAATTTTAACCATCTTCCCTGTCCCTGCTGAAGAAAAGCAGGCCCAAACCATGATGCTGCCACCACCATGTTTGACAGTGGGGATGGTGTGTTCAGGGTGATGAGCTGTGTTGTTTTACGCCAAACTTAACGTTTTGCATTGTTGCCAAAAAGTTTAGATTTTGGTTTCATCTGACCAGAGCACCTTCTTCCACATGTTTGGTGTGTCTCCCAGGTGGCTTGTGGCAAACTTTAAATGACACTTTTTATGGATATCTTTCAGAAATGGCTTTCTTCTTGCCACTCTTCCATAAAGGCCAGATTTGTGCAGGATACGACTAATTGTTGTCCTATGGACAGAGTCTCCCGCCTCAGCTGTAGATCTCTGCAGTTCATCCAGAGTGATCATGGGCCTCTTGGCTGCATCTCTGATCAGTCTTCTCCTTGTATGAGCTGAACGTTTAGAGGGACGGCCGGGTCTTGGTAGATTTGCAGTGGTCTGATACTCCTTCCATTTCAATATTATCGCTTGCACAGTGCTCCTTGGGATGTTTAAAGCTTGGGAAATCTTTCTGTATCCAAATCCGGCTTTGAACTTCTCCACAACAGTATCTCGGACCTGCATGGTGTGTTCCTTGTTCTTCATGATGCTCTCTGTGCTTTAAACAGACCTCTGAGACTATCACAGGGCAGGTGCATTTATACAGAGACTTGATTACACACAGTTGGATTCTATTTATCATCATTAGTCATTTAGGTCAACATTGGATCATTCAGAGATCCTCACTGAACTTCCGGAGAGAGTTTGCTGCACTGAAAGTAAAGCGGCTGAATAATTTTGCTCGCCCAATTTTTCAGTTATTTATTTGTTGAAAAAGTTTGAAATATCCAATACATTTCGTTCCACTTCATTATTGTGTCCCACCTGTTGTTGATTCTTCACAAAAAATTACAGTTTTATATCTTTATGTTTGAAGCCTAAGTATATTATTGCTATATTTTTGCTGTAAATATTTCAGAATGCACCTATCTTCACATAGCTTGTTGTTGTTAAAGTTCACGCTCATGTCGATGACATGACTGCCGGAGAACAGAAGCTGTATATGATGGTATCCATAGGAAATAGTTTGCTAGTGCCAGTTTGAATTTAGACAGTTCCACCGGTGGTTTAATCAGAATACAGTTTTTTTATTATGCTTGCGCAACAGATTATTGAATGTAGTTTGAAGTTTTGGAGTTGTTTTCCGCTTGCAATGCAGCTTTAGTATAATGGGACTCACAGTTTCCATTTATGAATTTGGAAGATGCTAACAATGGTAATTACAGACTGTGATAGAGTTGAATAATGCACTCCATGTGCCTTCAAGAACAACTCAGGGTAAATGGACTTTGAGAAAAAAGCATTTTTTAAAATAACCATTCAAATATTGAAGCAAACATTTTGGATGTGTATTCAAAATTTGTCAAACACTCACCAAAACATATTTTTTAGATTTCGAATTGCACACATATTTGAAATGTGCAATACCATTATAGTTGCGTGAGGAACTGATTTAAACTCCACAAAGTTCTGTGTGAGCTTTTCTCATTTGTTTTCCAGACCAACCGACAGATCAGACTGAATGAATTGCTGAAGGAACATTCTAACTCAGCAAAACTCATCGTTATGTAAGTAGTGGTAATTTTACATTATTTTTAGAGTACCAGCCGTCCGGTTGATCTCTCTCTTTCTGTCTGTCTGCCATTCCAAATGACCGTCTCTCTGTCCCACAGGAGCATGCCATTGGCTCGAAAAGGAGCGGTGTCCAGTGCCCTCTACATGAGCTGGCTGGAGACTTTGTCAAAAGACCTGCCTCCTATTCTCCTAGTACGGGGAAACCAACAGAGTGTCCTTACCTTCTACTCTTAAAAAGCTTCTTGCTCTCCATTTAACTGACCAAAACTTTATGGAAGAGGAGTCAATTGGGTTTAAAGAAGTGGGTGTAAAGGGTGCTCGATTCTTATGGAACTAATTACTAATTTTATTCCTTTTAAATCATGTATAAATTGTAGCAGCATAAAATAGCATAAATGGCCTCTTGATAACTCGAAAGCACAGCATATGCCTAATTGTGACTTCAAATAACATGTATGTAGCGCATGATGTCTAAATAATCACATCATGCTCATCGTGGTCATGCACTGCCAACTGTCAGAATAATCGTGTTTGTTTTTGTATATTAAATAAGTAAGGTGTTCTTTTGCATTACATTAAGTGATATGATTTATTATGAATGGAGTGGATACACAATTGCTATATAAACTCCCTTGCAAAGTCCTTACATTTAGCAATCTTGACATTCATTTAAAACAGAGATTCAAATACACCTCAAACTACTCCACAAGTTACAAGTGAAGGAAATTGATGTATTGCATATCTTTTCACACCCCATTTACTAATTGGCGAAAGCACCCTACATAGTTTATGACAAAATTGCTCAAGCTCTGTAATTGGGGTTAGAAATCTTTCATGAATAGCAAAATTTAAACCTTATCAGACTGAAGTCACCATTGAGACTGGTTCCTTTAGCTAAACCCCCCCCCCCCCCTTGTTAAGTCATTGTTGTGTCTCTCTTGCATAAACATATGTGCAATTATACCAAAGATGGATTTTCATTTTTAACAGTGTTAGGTTTAAAGTGGTCTTTTTTACATTTGTATTTATTTTGAACTAACATTACATGTTGTCCCTTCCAGGCAATAAACACACACCTCTTAGAATCAGAATCTTAATAATTTGCTTAGCACAATAATACACAGCAAGAATTTCAGTATGCGTAATAGTGCTGTGATTGGTGGAAAACATATAGACAAAAAATAGGGACAGATACACATTGATGTGTTCAATGAAAACGTGATGCAGCCACATTTATCCTTAAATAGAAAAACATCAACATTGCATTCATTCCACATTACTGGCATGTGTAGTGGAAAATGATCCATTCTATAAGGAACAACTGCAAACTAATGCCATCAAATCACAATGGCTCAAATTACATGACAAAGACATTTACACAAATTTGTATGCCACAGAAACTGGATTTAAGTGATCCAGCTTCCATCCTGACTTCAATTTTGAATTTTTCAAGGTTTGAATATTTGTGAACATCCACTGCTCGAGAAATCTGGGCCATACAAGAACTTTGATCAGAAGAATTCACAGCTGCACTGGCTGCAAAAGGTGTTTTCACTAAGTTTTAAACAGGGGATGTGAAGATGCATAATCAATTTATCTTTCTCTGTTTAATTTGGAAACATTTCTATAACATTCTTTTACTGAAAATGTGCAGTTTTATTTATTAGAATCCCTATTTCTGATTGCACCTATGGCAGCTTCTTTTTTGTGTTAGATGTTTTGGAGGTTACAAATCCAATATAATCTGTTAAATTGGATTTAACTTGAATGAAAATACCTTGCAAGGGATGGAATTTGATTGTACATTTCACCGTATTTCCACAAAATATTAAGTTACTCTCCAATTTTGTTAGTTTCTCATCTGTTATTGGTTTTCATTACCAACGGCAATTAATATTTCATGATCTGAGATTGATATATTTAAGCTGAGATCATACTGTATTTGTACTAATAAAGTGTTTAACATGAGTTTGTCATAAATTCAGCTTCCATTGGATTTTGCTGTATCTTAAATGGTATGTTTTTAATTTTTCCTATGTTATTGAGCATTCTTAAAATAAAGGTTTTCCTTTTTTTCATCAGAACACCTTAATTATTAACGATAGTACATATGTTTGAACTTTTAAACAGGAATCTCAGTCATAACATAATTGTGTGATTTTTTATCTGATTTAATTGGCCTCAAAATAAAACATTCTACCGGGAACAGTAATATTTTCGTCATTTGGTCAGCTGCCCACAGAAACATAATCTAATTGTTGTTTAAGAATACAATGATGAAAATAGGCTGCCATCAATCCTCTGAAAATATGTCCAAGACTTTGCGCCTGTATCCGGGGAAAAACATTAGGTGTAATGATCACTTAATGCCACTGTCGCTGTTTCTCTGGCTACGGTTTCTCCTGAACCGAGCTGTCTACCCAACATACCGGTCAG
>JACXGJ010015937.1:0-12895 GCA_016801105.1 Esox niger
AAAAAAAAAAAAAAAAAAAAAAAAAAAAAAAAAAAAAAAAAAAAAAAAAAAAAAAAAAAGTTAACGATATCTAAAATGGCTGGTATCTGCATCCAGTGAGATTGGAGAGCCTGAATCATTTATGGGCAGCATATTCATAAAAAAATAAATAAAAACATCCACATATACCATTCACTTACCCAGCATTGAACACCTAATGTTATGGCCCCTGAACATTTAATAAGTACTGCTCTCATTCTGAACTAGTGTTGACTTTGATGAAAAGTGTACAAATCTGAAAATGAACTTCAGACTATGCAATTACAAGTGAATAACATTCCTACTAAAATCAGTAAAAGCAGTGGACATTGTGACTAAGAATAAAAATCAGTAAGACAGTGACATACTGCAGATTGGGCTATATTCCCCTGCAAAAAAAAAAAAGAAAAAAGAAAAAAATGAAACATATCACCTAGCAAATGTAACTTTAGGCTGTTTGGAAGTTTTGAAATGTTTTGGGCAATAAACTAAATATAGGAAGCCAAGTCTCCATGTACCATCCTGGAGCAGATCGGCTGGTCTGTAAGCCTTTAGATATCTCAGAGCCATAATCACTACTCATGACCATGTTAAAAAACAAAACAAAATACCCTCCAGGAGTGATCTTTACATTCAGATACTGAAGTGTAGAAGTGCATTATACCCCCCCCCGCCCCAAAAGTCCCCCCCTCCTCAATACTCCTCAACCACGGTACCAGCCGAGGAGGAGTAAAGCTTCTTTTTGATGAGCCGGAAGCCCGGGCTCAGTTTGAGCGCGTGCCTGAAACCTGGTGTGAAACAGGCTCCGATGTGCAAGAGGTCCCTGAGGCAGGGCCAGGCGCTGCCGTCCTGCTTGAACACCAGTGTCAGCTCAAAGGTGGGCACCACATCCGCGTTGTACACTATGCGCTCCAGCTGCTTGCAGCTCTTCTCCTGCTCCAGGTGCACGTGGAGAACACAGCCGCGCATACCGCAGGGTTCGCCGGACGACAGGCGCAGCACGTCACGCGCTATCCTCAGGGTCAGCTTCTCTGGGACGAGGACTTTGGAGCAGTGCAGCGTGGTCTTCTTCGCCCGTGACAGGCAGTTCTCCAACATCTTAGCCAGTTGCTGACACGTTCGCCCCTCAGATACCTCCATGTTGTGCTGGGGCTCAGTTAGACAGTGGTCCCAGAAATCCAGCTCTGGTGAAAGGAAGTGGACAGTAGTCAAGCAACGGTTTCAGGGACCCAAAAACTAATTATGTTGAACACAATAGACTAAATACAAGAAAACATAGGATGCACGGTCTCCATAATTTGTTATTATACCAGAAACCAGTTGCAGGGGACTGCTCTTCACTAGCTAAATTGAAAGGACTTCGTAGCCTGACGTTGACTTAAACCGTTCAGGTCAGAAGGAAATGGGGCTTGCCAGACTCAAGACTCAAGTTTCATCAAATGTACCAAACATGGATGGACTGTGTTTCACCTCACACCATAGTCAAAACCAACCTCACTTACAGGTGTGTTATCAATGATGTGTTGATTTCAAATGTAATCTAAGTTATACAAACTATGGTACCAAAAGGAGTCAGAGTGTGACCTACAGTACAGTACGTTTGGCGACTGTATCCGACCTCAGATTGATACATGTGAGCTAGCAATGCTGAGGAGAAAAGATGACTTCATCTTTGTTGACTTCACCATCCTCTCCCTCCCACCCTCGCTTTCCGTTCTCCCCTAGCCGTAGCTAGTAAGCACTGATATAATTTAGAGTAAGCAAGCGTTGAATGAACGAAGCTTGGATTCAAAACATCCAATAGGTACATACATGCAAGTAGCACAAAAACCCCTGATACTTACCATTATCGATACAAGCTTGTTCGATGTCGTATCTACGGTCAAGCAACTCTGATATACATTCAGCGTTTTTACTCTTCAGTGTGCTTGTGGCAACCATAGCGACAGTCTTTTGTTCCTTTTCAAAAGGTGCTGTAATAAAACAAAAGCAAAATGTTACAGCCAAACAGCATCAGCAATAACCTTGGCATAAACAACTCTTCAACTTGTTAGCGAAAAACAAGCGAACAATAGCGACCTTGTCATCAAAAAGAATCGTACGTGCATTTAATTCGTTTACATGAGCTGTTATTCTTTCGTTAACTTTGCATACATTTGCTTAAAGCTAATCGCAAAATGTTTACAGAGGGTTGAATGACAGCGGAGCATTTAAGTAGCGTTGCGCAAAATAATCTCTTACCTTTAATATATGTCCAAAATAAATTACTTATTTAGAATAGTCTAATAAATACATTCCCATATAGGCCACACACACCGCCACTTTACCCTCAAACACATACCACAAACATCCACAGTGCCTATACCTCGAAAATCGCTTTGGAGTTTATTTATACCGTTTAAGTTCACAGCTGACACAGCTTTGGCCAATCAGAATCAGTTTATCGTTCTGGAAATTGCTGAAGTTCGCCAAGCAACACCACGCGTTACAGCGAGCCCTCTGACAAGTAGCACATGATTGGCTACGGATGATATTGCGTCAGCCAATAATCAAGAGATATTCGGCACCGGATTAACCAAAGATAGTGCAGCAATATGGTTTAGTACCTGCATTTCGCAATCATCACACGATAATTATTATTTCAGAAGTGGTAGAATTAGTCTGGGCAGTTGCTAGTGGGTGCTATTATGTGCCTAGCCGGTAATCATTGCTGAAGAGGCTACTTTGGAAATATTGTTTACCAAGCTGCCAAATAATTACCACTCAAAGAAGTTAAATTCAACAAATAATACCTTAAGAAAAATATAGTTTGTTTTTACTGCGTTGTGGAGTTTTCTCTAATTTAGGCCAGTAGTTGAAGAAGTGGTGATCATGAACCAACTGGTCTCAGTATTTTACAACATTATACAATTGTACGCTACTGTGGCTCAAGTTTAATTTGGCCCATGAACCAGATACAACAGGAATGGATTTCTTGGTTCCATTACGATGGTGCAACAATAATGTAAATAATAGTGTAATTTACGTTGTAAATCATAAAGGACAAAGTTAGTAATGTAAATAAGGGGTGCAAAAATATATCAGGTAGTAATGTTTAAAGTGTGCCATTGTAATAATAATGGGAGTATTTTTACCATTATTTTAACCAGAGAAGTATCCTAAGAACAGATTCATATTAACAGAAACCTCTTTGGGGTCAACTGTCTTGTCTAGGGACAGAGCAACACCTTTTTAACTTTTAATTTACTGGTCCAATCCTTCTGACCCCTACACTACTCTGCCACCCAAGTCGGATCCTTAACAAGTAATTAATGAGTAGAAAAAAGGAGTTTGGCAGCAGCAGCTATGAAGAGTGAGTGTGGCAATAATCTATGTGTGAGCAGGTCACTGAGCCGTTATGGGATCAAATTCCCCAATGCTGTCTGACGTTAAACAGACGGCTTATGGCTGGTTGTATGCGGTCCTTGATAATGTTATGAGTCAACGTCATAGAGGTCCTGATGGGTGTGAGCCTGACCCCAGTGACGTCCTGCGCTGTCTTAAATACCACCCATCTGGGATGATATGTTATGTCAAGACCCTGCCGTCTGGGACTTTTGTTTCACATGCTTTTTACGATACAAGACACGTTTTTGGATAAAAGACATTGTACAACATTTACCAAACAGTGGCCAAAGAATTAACAAATGCATATTTGACATAATGTGTGATTTAGTCATTTCAATCTAAAAAAGTATACTTCGAGAAAGAATTAAGTAGGTCTAGTGTTATTGAAAAAACAGTGACTATGTAAATTACAAATGTATTGTATCAAAAAAGATAGTTTTAACATGGCAAAAATAGTGCCTGAAAACACTTCCAGAATTTGAACCTTTTTAAGCTACCTCTGAACGGGGAAGCTGGGAGTAGAGTTCTTCCTTTCAATTTTTTTATGATATGTCTGGAACTGCATGTAGTCAGGGCTCCCCAACACTGATGACAACGCAGTTGAGTCCCCCCATGATCTTGTAAAACAAAACAAAACAAAACACAATGTATAGCATACATTTTCTACATTACTTGCTTGTATGGGGGGTATGTTCAGTCGTGTCCCAGGGAACACGGCTGAACATACCTGTCTCTATGCCAAAGTATCAGAACACATTTTTGTCCATCTCTGTCATGTTATTTGATAAGTGCTCTGAGAAATACATTTTGCACTTGGGAACATTCATATTTTGGAGGTGGGATAATGGCTCTAAAATTGCTTTGAGCTCCCCTGAAGTCAACACTGCTAACCCTAACCCAAACTCAGCTGGTCTCACCCTTTCTGAAGTCACAATGCTGCAACACAGCCGTGAGCAGATTTTTGCTTTGGGGAATAAGCCTTTCTTTCCCTTTGACAGCACCTGCACAGTTAACACATTTCACAAGCAATACTCGATAAACCAACTCAGTTGCACTTTAACCTCTTCAAGCCATCCTCAGGCTTCTCTGAGACCCAGGAAGGTCATGGCACCAAAGAGTCGGACTGAGTGTCCTGCGTTGCACACGACCAGCCTTCTGGCCGAGGGGACGCCCGTGTTCAAGCCTCAATGTTAACACTCATCACAAACCTGTGGCTCACTGATCTCAGCACAGATATAGCTGTATCGAGAGACATTGCGCTTCGTGCAATAATACGATAGAAGACTGACCACGGTGCAGCTGAAGTTTACCTCTATCACATACTGTCAGAAGCCATCTGATTGGCCCCTGTGAAATCTGACCCCCAAGATCTAATGCACCAGGGAGCTCTCTGCTCTGCTCTGCTCCCACTGTCACATGGCTGGAACAAGATACCCCTAAGAAAACACAGTCACGTGTGCTTTGCCTGCGCCAACTCGTATTGCCCATCTGCCAGCTAGAAGTACAGCTGACGACGACATTTCTCTGAGTGTTGTGAGGAGGAGCTCAGTTCATTTAAAATATAGTGGATATAAAATTATACTGGCATTTGTGAATGAATTTTTTTTAAATAAAAACAAAATAGCAAATCTTCCTAACAGGCATGTGGTCGAATTAAAAGGAGTCCACTGAGGAATCATTTGCTGTGATGTGCTCGGTCATCTGTGTTTGTGTGGCATAATAGTTCCAATAGAATGGGATTTGCTTAAACACCAGTTCGCCGTATCTGGTTTCAGGAGGTTTTGGAGTTTATTAGTGAGTCTACTCCCCTAGCCTTCTGTCCTCTTAGTAATGGATTCAGAGTGAACCACTTCGGAGAAGTCGTGGTCAGATTTCATGGAAAACCATATGGTTCCCTATTGACTGCAGTTTAATCTGCTGAAAGAATGAACAGAAAACCATCAACTCTGACAGACAATTATAGTGCGGACCTACTCATTGGTCTGCCCAGAACATTTCCAGTGGGGGGCCAAGTGGGTCCAGTGATTTTGGGGTGTCGGAATAACGACAAAAATGAACATTGAACCAGTAATGTCACACACACTTTCTAGACTGTGAACGCGGGTGACAATGAAGGAAAATCTCCTGTCTTCCCTCCATATTCCTTTGACAACAGCTATTTTAAACAGCTTTAAAAATTAGGCTGACAGCTGGGAGGCCAGCAGGATGGTCAAGCTTCACCGCAGGATGGCTGTGACGCCCCCGGCCAGCCCCTTGACTCTATCATAGATGTTTTATTTGATTATCCATTTTGTTTTGCTCATTCAAGCACTTTGAGGTTCCTTCTATAATAAAAAGCACTATAGATGTTAAATAAATGAGCTACTGTACCAGAAAGATTTCCCTTTGTTGATGGCCATCATGAATTTCTTTTTTTTCCACTAGACTGAACATGTTTCATGCTTGTGGTATTGAGAGATGAACATAATGCTTTTACTGATAGCACATAAAGGAAGATACTCTAGGTCATGCATGAAAAGAGTGCATGCTCTGTTTTCCAACAGATATTGTCGTGTCCTTTATGTTTCTACTGCTTGCAGGCCTATTTTATAATACAATGTGATTTGTGCTTTTCTGTTTGAAGGATACATACACCAGGAGAGATTTCAAATAAAGGTTCCACATTTAAGGAAAAGCCTGAATAAATGGGTGGAGAAACATACCGAAAGCAGGTGCTTCCAAACAGGCGCACTGCATGTTACAATTAAGCAATTAACGTCCTATCATGTTCTGTGTCATTTATAAAAATTCTGAGATCAAGGAGGCTAGAGGAAAGTATCTAAGTGACTTTGAAAGAGGGTTCTTTTTGGGGGTTGTCCCCCCCCCATCCACATGAAATGAAAGGTCACTGAATGGTTTGATGAATTTGAAAATGATATGAATCACAAGCTATTGATTTGTACCAGGTCTCAACCCCATTGAAAACCTGTGGGAGATTTTGGACTGACTTGTTAGACAGAGCTCTCCAACTCCATTATCAAAATGACAAATGGGTAACATGTTTTGGAATTACGGTGTTCTCTCCCTCCAGCAACATTTCAGTGACTCGTGGACATTTAAAAGCTGTTCTGGCAGCTTGTGGTTGCCCAAAATCTTACTAATATACTTTGTGTTGTTTTTTCATTCAATCTGAACGTGATAATGGCCCATTTCCTGGGTCATGACAAACCGTGACACTTCCTGCTATGTAATTATAGTGACACCCCACACCAGTAGAATTCAAATCTGACTCTGGATGCCAGTTCCAATCCATTTCTTCATTGCAACCCCATAATCAGATACTTATTTAGACCTGGGACACCAATTAATAATGAAGTAGAACAGAAGGCTAAATCCTTGATTAGGGGATGTAATGAATTATATTTTCAATACTTATCTAACAAAACTAACATACTGATTCAGTCATTTTGGTTAGGAATCTTTGATGGGCAGCAATCTTCAAACCATTTAATGACAAGTCTGAGACCGGATCACTCAGGAAAACTAATCACCACATGAAATGACATCCTCTTGAGTCTTTGGCGTGACAATCAATGTGATTGTGTTGCGGAAAAATGTCACTCTATCCCAAATTAGGATTGCATAAACCGGTGCAGAGGTTTTTTCTTAGATTTTTATCCTAGCTCTGCTTTTTGTGTATTTCTAATGTATCTGACAAACACACAAAGATCTGTGGAAAACATTCATAAGACGACAGCCCCTGCAGTACATGAAAAATACAGTGGATTCCACAATTTGTTGTGTTTTGGATTTAACCCAAACCTGTAGTATTTCCTTAAGGCCGAAGGGTTAATATCTCTGTTTTTAATATTTACTGGCCTTGTAGCAAAACAGAATGATAGATTTTGTAATGGATTTCTTATCACACTGTCACGCAGGCCGGTGAAGTGGAATGGATGCAGTGTTGTTGATTACTTAATGTTTTCGAGGACTGCGGAGGCTGACTCATGCTACTAGTGTGTTTAGTCACTGACAGGGATTCAAAGAGATGTTAAAGGATCAATGTTCACATTAAAGGACAGAGGTAAACCAGCCTCACCCCTTCAACACAATGAAAATGTGTGGTGATGAAAGAGAGCATTAATATATCACAGCAGTGTGGTATTGTGTTTCATTTCAAAGCTTTAAAATATAAAAACAATGGTGTTTTCGTAGACTTTCAGTAGCAACTATGAATGCTATTATCTCATGATGCAGTTAGATGCTTTCATATGCATGCTTTAATGAGTAATAGCAATGTACGTTTTGCACACTAGCTGCAGCCCTCATCTGGGTGAAAATACTAGGGACAAGTGGATAATTTGCAAACCCAAAGGGCCAGGTGTGTCATTTGCAGACCTAAAGGGACAAGTGGGTCATTTGCAAACCCAAAGGGCCAGGTGTGACATTTGCAAACCTAAAGGTACAAGTGGGCCATTTGCAAACCTAAAGGAACAAGTGGGTCATTGGGAAACATTTGTTCCAAATCTCACACTGTATCGCACCTGTAGATCCCACAGTTAATAGATTCTAAAATACTTTGAAATGGCTACAAAGTGTGCAGCGGTCTTCAAGTATTAGAAAGGTGAGCACTATCAAACCCTGTGTGTACATCTTCTGTCTGCAAAATTAGCTTCCCTGAAAGAAGCAAAATATATCGCTGGTTGAGCTTCACATTACTAATCCAGCGCAATGGAGGCCCCCGCTCAACGGGTTTGGTATGCTGATTCCCAGCGCCACAGCAATGCCTCGTATTGCATCTCCTGACCTTCATGTGGAATCTAACAGCGGACACGGTCTGCTTCTCATACCAGGATTGCATTTCTATTCCATAAGAATTTCCCAGCATCACAGTGCAGTTGGCACCAGTTAATTATAAAAAGCAGGTCATGACAAAATGGAAATCTGTCGCCTGAATCGTTCAGTCGAATGACAGGTTTCTGGTTGAACGTGGGACCCGTTTGTAAGCGACGTTGCAGCAGGCTTTTTGTATGATTAAACTGAAGCAAATATTTGGCAAGACGCCACTCATTAAACTAAACCACATCGCGCCTGATTTGGGTCACACATTTATACAGTTGACCCTGCGTCGCCATCTCTTCAATGAGAACGTGCCGGAAATCTATCCTGCTCCGTCCGTCTCAAATTCCACACACTCATGAATCAACAGGAAAATGGGGGTCAACAACCCGTGTGCCATGTTGAGACGGCAGGGAGAGCCACAGATCCACGGGGGGCATTAGAAGCTCAGTTCCTTATTATAGGGGCCATTCTCTGCCTCGCGTCCATTCAAACTGAAATGCGTTGTCTTCTTGTCCTTGTTCTTCACGGGTCAGGGTACACCAGGGGTGTTTCGATAGGTCTTGTTTCCCTGGGTGCGCAGGGGTGTTTCGAAAGGCCTTGTTGCCCTGGGTGTCGGCAGTCAGTCTGGATGCACTACGGCTATGAATGGAAAGACTTTGCCTTGCAACATTTCTAATATGCTACATGTTTTTACTGTAACATCAGGACGTCAGGGGCGGAGTGTATAATATACACTCACCTAAAGGATTATTAGGAACAACATACTAATACTGTGTTTGGCCTTTATAACTGCTTTAATACTACGTGGCATTGATTCAACATGGTGCTGAAAGCATTCTTTAGAAATGTTGGCCCATATTGATAGGATAGCATCTTGTAGTTGATGGAGATTTGTGGGATGCACATCCAGGGCACGAAGCTCCCGTTCCACCACATCCCAAAGATGCTCTATTGGGTTGAGATCTGGTGACTGTGAGGGCCATTTTAGTACAGTGAACTCATTGTCATGTTCAAGAAACCAATCTGAAATGATTCGAGCTTTGTGACATGGTGCATTATCCTGCTGGAAGTAGCCATCAGAGGATGGGTACATGGTGGCCATAAAGGCCAGAAACAATGCTCAGGTAGGCCGTGGCATTTAAACGATGCCCAATTGGCACTAAGGGGCCTAAAGTGTGCCAAGAAAACATCCCCCACACCATTACACCACCACCACCAGCCTGCACTGTGGTAACAAGGCACGATGGATCCATGTTCACATTTTGTTTACGCCAAATTCTGACTCTACCATCTGAATGTCTCAACAGAAATCGAGACTCATCAGACAAGGCAACATTTTCCCAGTCTTCAACTGTCCAATTTTGGTGAGCTCTTGCAAATTGTAGCATCCTTTTTCCTATTTGTAGTCTTCTGCTGTTGTAGCCCATCCACCTCAAGGTTGTGCGTGTTGTGGCTTCACAAATGTTGCATACCTCGATTGTAACGAGTGGTTATTTCAGTCAAAGTTGCTCTTCTATCAGCTTGAATCAGTCTGCCCATTCTCCTCTGACCTCTAGCTTCGACAAGGTATTTTCGCCCACAGGACTGCCGCATACTGGATGTTTTTCCCTTTTCAAACCATTCTTTGTAAACCCTAGAAATGGTTGTGCGTGAAAATCCCAGTAATTGAGCAGACTGTGAAATACTCAGACCGGACCGTCTGGGACCAACAACCATGCCACACTCAAAATTGCTTTTTAATCACCTTTCTTTCCCATTCTGACAATCAGTTTGGAGTTCAGGAGATTGTCTTGACCAGGACCACACCCCTAAATGCATTGAAGCAACTGCCATGTGATTGGTTGATTAGATAATTGCATTTATTACAAATTGAACAGGTGTTCCTAATAATCCTTTTGGTGAGTGTAGGTTCCTGCGAGGTGTAAAGGCATGACACCTATGTCCTCCTCCTGCTCCCACGTTATCCTGGCAGCTCTCTTCTGTAGTGATCAACTCATGCCTTGTAATCCTGAAACAAAACCTCAGAAGGCATGGGTAGGTAACAGAACCACAAGTCAGCCAAAGCCCGTCGTTCAAATTCCTGTCTTTTTTATTTGAGATTTCCATAACTATTCTCCATGGGAAATCATATGAATTTGCTCCTGGATGTCATAACAAATATGTGTTCCTTTTGTCTAACAATAGTGGAATAAAACGTACATCTGTTCTTGAAAGCCGAGCCCTTATTGGGGAACACTGACAGGAGGCTTGAGACAGACAACAGCTAATATACAAAAATAATTGTTAAAAAGCAGGTAAAAAAGCCCTTCTTTACAATCTAAAATCCAAAGAATGTATTACAACAGATTTGTAGCATACACTTATGTTAACGGTACTTATTGAGCACTAATTGGTTTCAAATCAAGCCACTGTGTCCTGAATTCAGGTTGGATTTACACAGAGCTGAAATACAGGTGTGAGTATGACATTAAATACAGGAGTGAGAAATATTGAATACAGCAGAAGGTGCAAACAGACAAAAAGCTTTGGGGTTAGTTTTAACATTAATTAACATGAATATGTTTTCCTAAATTCATATATAGGTCTTGTTTTAATAGAAATGAATTCGTCCGGGGCTGAAATTATTTTCAAAATTATAATAACAATACACAAAACAATGTAGTTAAATTATGTATCTTAGTGAAAAGGATCTAACAGACAGTGGTTCTGAGTCCCATATTCTACAAAATTCCACATTAATCTTCTTTCTGCACCATGTGAGAATGCCACCGCTTTTGGGATTCGGTGTTGTCATATTTGACCGTCCATTGTTTTTAGACAAGTTGAAGATCCATACCATACTCTAGGCTGTAAGATAACGTTGTCCTTTGTTCAAATTGATTGGGGCAGCCTCCCTTTCATCTTGCAGCAGCTAAAATGGAGAGGTCGATATTATTACAGTATTTGTTTTATTAACCTTAATATAGCATCACATTTAACAGGTGTGAATGTATGAATGAAACCTCTGTTGACATTATTATGTCCCCCCTACCATAACAGAAATATCTTGTGTCAAATATAGCAGCCAATCGTTATGAATTTTGCAAATAGAAGTACCACAATGAAGCAGAAGGGAAAAGCCAGAAGGTATTCCTTATTCTAGGTGAGAGAGGTATGTTTGTTCTACATAGTGATTATCTGAATGTTCACATTGTGTCCTGCTGAACAAGTTCCTGGTTTGTTTGCTTTGTAATTACTTAACTGAACTGTAGAGGTCAGTGTTGTATAAAATCAAATGAAATCCGAAACCAATGTTATTTGTCTCACATTACCAACAGGTGCAGACTAGCAGTGACATGGTAACTTGCTTTCCAAAAATGCAGATAGAAATTAAAACCATGGAAGGTAAAAAAAATGTAGTGAAAGGGATACAGTATATATTCAGTGATACGACAACAATAATATGGAAATGTAGAGGAAAAGTAATTTTTGCATCTATTGGTATGGGGGACAGTGCATGGATAAAATGTAGTAGCAGTAGTAATGACATACTATATAGTAGCAGAAGTAAGGACATAATATATAGTAGCAGTAGTAAGGATATAATATATAGTAGCAGTAGTAAAGACATAATATATAGTAGCAGTAGTAAGGACATAATATATAGTAGCAGTAGTAATGACATAATATATAGTAGCAGTAGTATTGACATACTAAATAGTAGCAGAAGTAAGGACATAATACAGAGTAGCAATAGTGATGACTATATATAGTTGCAGTTGTGATTACATAATATATTGTAGCAGAAGTAAGGACATAATATAGAGTAGCAGTAGAAAGGACTTAGAGATTGTTACACATGAACTTATATCATCTCAAATACATTTTTATTGAATTCTTTGTACACTCAAATTTGTTGACTTGTACCAGGAAGAGGGACCATAACTCCTGGATACTGGCCTCTCTTCACAGGCTACCAGACAAATATAGAATGAATTTTAAGGGGGTGTTTTAGATCTTACGCTGAATCATTCTTCCAGGCCCCATTGATTGTCAAATAGGTACCCTTTAGCCTTTCCGCAGTCTCGGATGAAAACAAAAGGTGATGGTGCCTATTCAGTTGTGGCCAATAGACTGCGGAATAAACTACCTGTTATAATCAGGACAACCCCATCACTTTTAAAACAAAGAAGTGGAATATTCTGCAATGGCCGAGTCAATCACCTGAGCCCAACACGATCGAGCATGCGTTTCACTCGCTGAAGACAAAACTTGAGGCAGAAAGAGCCATGAATAAACAATAACTTAAGGACTGAATGCCAAGCGCTATGTCTGATGACAGAAATACCACTCAACACCTGTGTACCTCCATCCCTGTGTTGAAGCATGGTGGCGGGAGCATCATGTTATGGGGATGCATCTCAGCGTCAGGGACCAGAAGACTGGTCAGGGTTGAGGGATGAAAAGGAGCAAACTACAGAAGCCCTTGAAGAAGCGTGTATCAGAGCACCCCGGATCTCAGAGTGTGGTGAAGATTTGTCTTTCAGCACAGCGGCCCAAAGCACAAAGATGGTAGAACACAACCCAGAAGGTGTGATCACTGCTAAAGGCACTGAATAAAGGGTCTGAATATATATATATATATATATATATATATATATATATATATATATATATATATATATATATA
>JACXGJ010015938.1:0-12894 GCA_016801105.1 Esox niger
TGTGTGTGTGTGTGTGTGTGTGTTTGTGTGTGTGTCTCTGTGTATCCGTTTGTGCGTGTGCGTGAATGCATGTGTGCATTCACATCTGCTTTGGCTGCCAATCTCCCCGATACTCACAGACTCTGAGAGTCCTCCAAGATGGACAGTGACAAAACCCACAGTGACATTTATCTACCGCACACAGCTACAGTATGACTATTCTATCAGAATGTGCACATGGATGATGTAAGATGATTGGACAAGTATTAGTAATTGAGGGAGATGTGCAGTGTCTAATAGTGTGTGTAACTGTGTGAGAGTTTGGCGGTGGGGTTACTAGAGTTGGCACATGCCACTGATAAATAAGATGATTTGATTTGAAATGTCAATAGCAGAACATTTTAATCGGTGTGAAAAAGAGAGTTACTAAGCTAAATAAAGACAATGTATGCAGTATATAGCGATAATTTAGCATTGAGAAAGTAAGAATCTATCAATCTAGTGCCTCAAGAGTGGTACAGTTTTGCTTGTACACCCAAGGTTTAATACCACAGTTTGTCACATTTTTAGTACCACTGTTTGTCATGGCTACAATACAGCCGTCAGTACAATTTCGTATGAGAAGCCGTACACTGGGAGAGGGAGCTGAACACTACCTGCTTACATAAACTGGTGATTTGTTGTAAGAGACGTCTTTCTGAAGAGAACACATACTGGAACAAATCTTTGGATGTGGGAGAAAAGCTAGCATTGTTACAAGAACATGCTATTCTATATTCCTTGCAAACGTATTCAGACCTTTCAGACCAATTCATTATATTACTGAATTAAAATGTATGTTGGGAAACGTTTGTAAGTCAAATGAAAACTGATTCGCGTTATGCTGCTTACATAATAATTCAACCCGTTTGCTGTGGAACCTCCCAGTTTAAAAAAGATTAAAGACATTTCCCTAAGGACACAGTTAGCAATCTACTATTGGCCACCATGTCTGAACAATTAATAAATAAACATTTTCAGGATAAAACCCACAGTGTCAATGGATCATCACTTGTCAGGCTGTGAATGCAAAGGAAAATTAAGACCAAAGAGCCTTCTACAGAAGTTACAGATAAAATAATAAAGAGAATAGAAACAAGGCAAAGAAATCTTTGGATATCCCAGTGAGCACAGCTGGATCAATACTAAGGAAGTGGGAGCTATATTACACCCCCAGGCACTGCCAAGAAAAGGCTGTCCCACAAAAACTCACAGCTCAGTTAACACTGTCCATGTCTCAATACACAACATCCCTACAGTGTATGGTGCTGTTTAATACAGGGATGCTTCTCATCAACAGGAAATGGGCATCTTTTCAAAATGGGGGAGAAAAATAAATGGAGCAGGAAAATACTACAGGACATCCTGCTAAAAAAAACTGAAGCTTGGAAGGAAACTCCCCTTTCAGCAGGACAATCATCCAAGCACAAGGCCAAACTTGTGGCTCAAGTACAAAAAAGTAAATGTCCTACAATGGCTGAGTCAAAGTCCAGTGCTAGTACATTCCAAGACTTAAATCTGAAAGGTAGCTTTACCAAATAATAATATGTTGGGGTTGAATGCTTAATGTAACAGGGCTAAATAAAGATGCCTTGACATGGGATGCCAGGTATGGACCCAAGGGCATTGTATAATGAACCCAACAAAAGAAAAATGGAGAACAGAACCGAAACGATATCTTGGTAGTTTCTCGAACTAGAACTAAGACTGTACTCAGCTCCTCAGGCGTACCGGGACCGGCTCAGCAGTTGGGCTTGGCAGTCCTTTGGTGGCAGTCTAAAAACAAACATATACACAATGTCACTGTTTGGTAGGTTCTTTCTCACCCTCCCAGCTGCCTCCCCCAGTGCATGCTTTCCTGACTCCCTAACCAGCGGGACTGGCTACATATCTTTTTTTCTAAGAAAAAACTATAATTACAGTCATTGATTCAAGGCATAAAACATACAAAGATGAAATGTCAATGTAACATATGTAATTCTCTAAAATTAGAACACTGATCTGGGTTGTAGATAATTCAAGGCATTATACCCCACACCAAATAGATGTGATGAAGAAATGAATGCCTTCTTTTAAAGTCTCTTGGTAACTTTTTCAAGAGGTATTTCCTCTTAGTACTTAATAAACATGATAATTCGTAAGACATAATATCAAATGGGTACAGCCCCTGTTTGAGGCAATTCATTGTCTGAGCTGATTCAGCACAAACACCTGCTTTGGTGCAAAGCTATGGCCTCGACACGCTCCACTGATTTGCACATTTTCAGGGAAACAAGTAACCAGTGCACTCAAACAGAAATGTACTCCCTGTGGTTCTGACCCAGAAAGATTCCGGGACACACTAAATCCATGGAAAGTAAAAAACTAATATTCTCAGCTGCCTACAGCACTCAAATGTCAGAACACTGTCACCTTTGACAAAGAATGTCTGAGAGCTTCAACAGTCAGTTTGTCAGAGCTGCTCACCTATTTGAAAGTGCCACGGCCAGTCTCGCTGCCAGCACTGCCACCCCTGTCCAGTGTAAAGTTTCTCCTTTCAGCTGGTTCAAGAAAACCAGTTGCAGAACTGCAACATTTGGACTCTTACAAATCAGCTGGGCTTGATGGTCTGGACACTTTTTTTCCAAAGCTGTCAGCCTACATTATGTCAGACTGCATTGTCTGTCTTTTCAACCTCTCGTTATAAACATTTGAAGGCCTGCAGGATTAGACAGCTGCTGACCTCTTTTCACTTTTCAACAAGCTAGACCCCAACTGTAATACGAGATGCTGTTATAGCCCTGTCATACAACATCCTTTGAAATGCATTTATACCCATCAGCTGATCTCTTTCCAACTCTTTGTCCCTTAGTTATTTTGAAAGCTCCTTAGTGCTTATGGTTGAGTGTTTGCTTTGCAGGCAGTTTCATAGCTGACCTCTACCACCCTGTTACCCATTGTTCCTAAAATTATCCTCCTCAGGCAGGCAGAGGATGGGAAGAAGACAGACGGAGGACGGGTGGGCAGCGGAGGTCAATCATGACCACCTGAACAGTATTTTTCCACATGCTGTGGCCCTAAGTAACTGTCCATTTTCTCCACAAAGACTAACAAGACTATGCTCACCCAACTGTCAAAGATGTACTCAGTAGAATCCTCTAAATAACACAACTTGTCTCATCCTCATCTACCCTTACCCAATTAGACCAGTATAGTAGTAGCTAGTCCGGGGGGGTTTAGGGCTGGAAGGATAATATTGAGAGTGTCTAAAGCCAGTATAAGGAGATTAGAAATCAATGCAAACTGATATACGGACTGGCAAGAAAGTTTAAATGGGGAATAAGTCATAGTGATTCTGAGTAATTTTGTAAAAGTAACTGCAGATTTGTGATGGCCATTGTTTTTCATACTGGTAGTATACTGTAGTAAAAATCTTGCTTTTTGCCCCATCAGCTGTAAAGTAAACCATTGCAACAATACTACCTGTAGAATCTACCTGAACAAGGATACAGTAAATGCATATACTTGGAATGTAAATGTGTAGATCAACTTTAAATTAACATAGAGGAGAAACTACTACTACCGTTCATATCGAATAATTTCCTATGCTTGCCACTCACTGCATATCAATGTATGCATGTCAACCAGGATCTTGTGTATTCTGTCCCTGTTTGTTGTCTACCACTAACAGCACCAACACCAAGTACAATTCTGGGCATAAATGTACTTAGGCTTTCAAGGCAAATCTGTATAAAATCTCATCTTTTATCTTTTAATGAAATGACATTCTGTGTACAGTATGTACAGTATTCTCTTACAGAATCCAGAAAGGGATGATTCTGCAGGTACTGGGTTGGTTTGGGACTTGCGAAATGTGGAAGCTCACTGCCCAGCAGCGGCATCTTAAGTGCCAATTACAGTCTAGTAGGCTTGTGGCTTGCTAGGTCGTTGTGAATAGAGATGGTGGATGAGCGTAAAAGCTAAAATGGCATAACATAAAAGTCAAGGCACAGTGATTGACAGCAAAAATATGGCACCACATGGTATAATTTTAACATCAAGGAATGGCATAGTTCTGTTACTGTAGGTCAGGCACTGGCTTCATTTGGAAACGGGATCGCTATGGAACCCCCCCACACACATTTTCTCTTCCTTTCCGAGTTTGATGCTATTTACTATTTTGCAATTTTTTTTATAAATCTCTCAGCCTGTACAATTATTTATCTTTTCTACTGGCCTCTGGTAAATGTGTTGCGCTGTCAGTAATTGTATGTGTCCCTTTACTGTTAAGACATTTTCTAACAGATGTTGCTGGCGCCCCTGCTTACTGAAAATTACAAATCCTTAAATTATATTTCATGATTACAAGTAAATTAGACTGTCACAATAACACATTCTTTATACTCCATCGCAATATGAATCTGAACACTTTGTCTACTTCTCCAACTTCTACACTTGAATGAGGACAGAAGAAAGCAATATTGCTTCATCATTGGTCAGCCACAGAGCTCATTGTGCTTTCATTTGATCTTTATACAAACTGTATAATATGAATGTTTCATTTCCATGGAGATTGTGTTGAAGTGACTATTCTCTTTCCCCATTGTCGGCCATGAAAAGATGGTCTGATTGTTAATAAACTGTGGGTGTAACAATTGGATGAAGGGAGCTGCTAAGGACCTTCTTTATGACATCAGGGACTCTGGAGGGCCAGGAGCTTTGTTGATGCTGTTTAGCATGTGTCTCAATAAAGAGAAAACCACTTCATGTGGTACAATTAAACACACACACTTCAGGATGTAGCGGTTTGGGGCTAATATGCATTAGATTACTTTCGAATGATCTGTTTGTCACTCCAAAACCCCTACAGAGTTGTTGAAACATTACAACTTACACATGCACAAACGCAAACACGTGCACATAAACACAGCTCCTACACTGTGTGTTAGTGTGAACTTTGTTGTTGGAAAATGTGTGATAACAGTCTAGGTGGCTTTCTGACCCTTTCCTATGCTATTTTTCTTTCTTTCAGCCAACCAGAGTTTGCCCATGGGGATTCTCTCTACAGCAAACAATGTCACTATACAAGATGTCATTGCTCACTTAATAGAATTGAATCACATACAATTGGAAAGCTTGGATTTAAAGGTATTGATCAGACACATATAGCATTGGATATGTTCAGATCAACAGCAAATTGACCTTTGAACTCTAATGGTGCCTTCCTAAATAACATTAATTCATGGCTTTATGAGGGATACCTTGGATTTAGAATTTTGTCATACTTGCAGTTCCGAAACATCATGCAGTTCCCTTCCACACGGTGTATTATGTATGTTTGTAGCAGAAGGCTTCAACCATACATAACTCATATTATGACAATATATAAAATTATATACAATGCCTGTGTGTGCACCATTGGTGTGTGTGATTCTTACAATTCCCTTTCAACCTCTCATCAAGCGGTTAATTTAACACACTGTCCTGTGTAAAAGGTCAAAGAGGGTCGATCATTTTATAGAGAACTGGCTTTTTATATCAAATACCGTCATAGGCTTGTATATCTTGGACATCCTCATTCAATCAGCTACAACTCTAAAATGAGTAGGTTTTAGGAGAAAATCAGTATAGGGAAGAAATCTTGAAACTTTGACATTAATGTTTCAACATAACTAAAGAAGGATTACATGGTCCTGTGTGTTCAGAAAAGGAAACATCAGTCTCAGGACTGTCGCCCTCTCACATCAATATTTTAGAGAAGCCTTAAACATGTTTACAACTGGGTTAGAGAGGGTGATACGTTTTACGTATACAGAAAGAACTGTGTCAGACATGTGGAAATGGAATCACCGACGTTAGAAATTCGGCAACACTTAAAATAAAAAACTGTTGACTTTTAAGTGATATTCTAAAACCCTATAATGATGTACAGTACTCCTAAACCTAACAGCACTCTGATATGCAATAGCGCTCATTTGTTTCTCTGAACGTTGGTACTAGAGGGACGAGAAGAGCTAGTCTTCAGTTTCCTATTCATGATTAATTCATTTGATTGTTTTCTGCAATTTAGTTGCTGCTGCCTGCTGTACACCTCAATCACAGCATTGAAACAGTAGATAGAGACAGCAGCTGTCCAAACATAGGTGCATTCACTGACACTGTGACTGACATCGCCACTTGTGTCATGGAAACCACAGCAACCTCCACATCAGCCACCAACCTGGCTGCTTTTATAACTGGCAATTAGACAGCATATCATCTAAAATGGGCAATTTATAGTAATGTTGGAACAGGGGAATAGATAGGGAGCTGTTTTTATTATCCCTACAGGATGCTTAATATCAGTATCTTACAAGCTCCTTCTGTAAGTTTTTGTACGTTCTTCCACATCCCTCTCTCTCTTTTCATCACCATAAGGTCTAATTATCCACAGTACAATTAGCAGACTACAACCAACAGCTCTGTGATCAAATCAAACATGTGGAAAAACACATTGCACCAGTATTAAAGTAACATTTACATGTTTACGGGAATATGTAGTGTTATTTGTGAAACAACTTTACATGCAATCAACTTAAGAGAAAAAAATCAAATACGATTGCTTCACCATACGTTAAACATACGGTATCTTATAAAATCTTGAATCAACATACTAAAAATGTCCCTCTTTAAATCACAAAAAGCAATTCTGTGCAAAAAATGTGCCACCATATACGTTAAACCATTTTGTTAGACAGGACTTACTGATAGCATATGGATTGCCAGATGAAATCGGAACTGAACTGAATAACTGGGAATTATTTGAAATAAGTGGACTGGTCAACAGAATTGAAAGATAAGTAAACAGTGCGTTTTGACAGTGATTTTGAATGGAGTGTGGTCCTCCAGAGCTTCGGCTAGATAAAGTAAGCTACTGTTGCGTGCAACAATTGTAATGGGCACTCATGCCACGGTGCCTCAATGAATTATACATATTTGCCATATCTGCAGACATCTTCACACTCGCTGTGGGGAGATAGATAACCGCAGCACAGTCTGGGGTGAAGCGAGGACCTGTGACTACCTCTATAGCCACACTGAAGACAGAACCATCTACCAACCTGTTCCCTGGAAACAATAAGACAGCCCTTCCCGAGAAACGTCTGGCGCAGTCTGGTCCGACAAACACGTGTACATAGCTCCTGTTACCAGGGGCCTGTCATCAAGCCAGACTAGATACACAGAGACATGATGCAAGGCTAAATGCAGCCTAGATCTATGGCTCTCTGAATGCGCTAAAATTGATGCTGCCAAGCTATTGTAGCCAGCTATTCAGGTAAATTTTGGGTGGCTGTAGTGGGATCATTGTCCTTGAATAAGATTAGGCTGTAATTTAAATGTATTGGACCAGGGCCTCTGGGTGGTTAAAACCTAAGTGAAATGCTCAGAATCTGATGTGTTGTGAATTTAAGGGCTATACAAGGGGGTGAAGTTCTAACTGTCACTTTTGGCTGAGTGGGTATTGATTTTCTGGGTCTAAAAATGCTGTGGAGAGTGACAGTGAATGTGTAGCGAGGTGATTGAAAGTTTACAGTTAAGAAGGTTATTGAGGGGACAGCTTGGAAAATGAGTGCAAGGGAATGTAACCTTCTATATAAATGTGTGTATATATTAACTCTGTCAAACGATTAAAAAATGAATTGCGATTAATTGCACGGGCAGCAGTAGGGGTCCTCCTCGGAGTCGGGATTGGGCCCTCGGAGGAGTTCCCCTACGGTCCATCTCTGCTGCTGCATCCGTTGTTTTGGGTGAGTCATTCTGTCACGGTTCTCATGGGTAGCAGGACACAGGTGCTGATGTGACTTCCATAAAGGAGCTTTGATTCCAAAACAGATGTCTTCACAAGGCTTGACATAACCCAACATCTTCAAACGCAACATCCAGTAACTCACAAGAAACACTAGGGCAGGAGGAACTTAAATAGGGACTTGATGGCATTGTTCAGCCCAGATTCATATTTGAAGGCACACAGAGAAATATTTCAAAACAAAAATTGGGAATAAGGGAAATCCAAACACTACAGGTGTCTACAATATCATGCATTTAGTTACATGGCGCACACCTGGTGTTCCAGATCTTTAGAGGAGCAAATGTGATGCAAGACACCTGATTAACATCACCACTCCTCTTCACTGAATATGCTCCCGTTCTTCCTCAACAGACGTTTTGCATAACACCACAAATGTACGCTTAAGGTGACTGGCTTTAAGGTAACTGGCTTGAGTCACAAAGTAACATATTTCAAATCATAATTAGAGTACCTGTCATTTCTTTACGTTCGGGAATGTGTGTGTGTGTGTGTGTGTGTGTGTGTGTGTGTGCGCGTGCAAATCATTCAGTCTACCGGGGACCTAGATTTCCAGCATGTGGACCAATATTAATTGGTCCAACTCAAAGGGCAAAACAGTGCAGTAGCTGTAATGTTCTACATACAGTAAAACCCAGTCTAACAGTTCTACTAGACCACCATGCCAGGAAGCAGAACCTCTTGCTGGTTCATAGATTGATGTTAAATTTGCCTGTAATTACATTTTCCCCTAAAAAACTGTGTGAATTATCTGGGTCAGGCTCAGTTTCTCAGTTTCCCTTTTCACTGCGTATGACGCATTTCCGAACGTGATGAAGCATTGATAAATATGATAACTGCTCCCTTCGTGCAAGCACTGCAGTTGATAGTCTCACTTTTATTGAGTCGTCTTGTCTCCAAGCAGTCTGAAATGAGGCGTAGAAGAGACGTTGTGAAAGGTCTGCTAGCATAGAGTGAGCGATAATGATACCCTTCAGGTATTACATGCAGCCAGGGGGACGGATGAGCCTGACAAGAGTCTGTCTGTGTGTTAGTCGAAGAACTGACATGACAGACTGGGTGCTTCTGACTGGTATAACTATAGAGCTGTCCTCTGTAGAGCAGTGATGGCAGAGAATGACAGTAACATGTCCTCATGAGCAATAGAGTATCACAGTCATTTCAGGCCCATATTCTGTGCTGTTAGGGAGATGTGCTTATACTGCTATTATGTGATTTTTTTGCAAAAATTAATGAATTTGCTGGTTGTATTTGTAGGTTTTGGTGCATTTCTGGCAAATCTGTCAATGCAGTGAAATGCTATGGTACAGTATGTATGGAGGCCGGGCATAAACACCACCAACTCAGACCACAAAGCATATGAGTTTGAACCACAAGAGAGATGCAAGATTTTTGTTTTCCAACCTGACCCCTAACATTACAGCTGAAATATGTAACCTTCAGGAACCGTAAGTATTTCTGCATAATTTTCCCAGAAATCTTGGCTACTGCTGGTGTGACGTCAGTTCGCTCTTTAAGCTCCACATTTGATCTATTCACTTAATTCAGCTCATCTAAAAACATATGTCTTCATCCAGCCAGGTGAGTTGACATGCCATTCTTTTAATTATGTTGCTCAAATAACATAATTGCACATAAGCGTCCCAGTTTTATCCATTCTACTCCTTGAGTTTCATCCATCGTGGAAAGGCAGCTGCACTGATGTTCACAAATGTTTTGGAATGGGGTCTATCTGCTTCTCTTTTAGCAGATTGGCTTTCTTCTCATCTAAATCCTATTTTCTTTTGTACCGTTAAATTCTGATCTTCTTCCATAAATTATAAAATTGTGTCGCTAGTGACGCTTATCCACAAAACGAGAGTAGTCACTTCATAGTTTTTTTCCAGACACAGCTCTTTGTTTGATACGTCAAACGCTTCACTTCCTCTGCGCATGAACTTTTTCCCGCCACTGCCTGAGCCGACAATCTTTCCTTAGCAGCAGAACACCATGTACCGAGATTTTTCAGATGTGGGCCTGAGACCATCTGATATGGTAGGAATTCATCCACAATCCAGATTAATAGTATAGCAACGTTTTAACATGACAAACTAGCATATTTCAGCTTTAATACTAACCATCACCACACAGGATTATTACCTAACCTTAACACTTTTTGTTGTGTTACATGAAGTTGGGCAGAAGTTCCATCCACATACATCTGAATTTGGGAGCGGACGGAAGTCCACCTGAGTCTGACAGATGTTCACCTGAGTCTGACAGATGTTCACCTGAGTTTGACAGATGTCCATGTGAGTTTGACGGATGTTCACCTGAGTCTGACAATGTCCTAAAATAAATACTGTCTTACTAACGTCTCTGTTATCTCTGCCATCAACTCTCTCTCCGAAAACACCCCAGCTTTTCATAGAAAAAGGTATAATATAGATTTTTATATTGAACTGCCATGGACTTAAAAGACAAGAGAGAAAGACTACCAAGAATCATAGGTAACTTTACTTTTATCTCTGCCTACTGGAAAACACTCAGAAATTCTAAATCAATCTTTCTGTTCCCTGTCCCCAGGACCAGAATTGAGATGAGGAAGGAAGAAAATGCATGGTTACTTAGACAGAGTTCTATCCTCATAGGTGGATAAAAGCATGGTAGGGTTGATTTGCGGGTGTGTTGGGGGGCACTTTTACCTTTCTGAGGTAGTGGTCCACAGCGGCTGTAAGGAACGGGTCTTCTATCTATCCACTGTTTTATAAGAGTACATGCAAACTGAACACGAGTGCACCATAAAGACATCTCAAACTCCACAGAGAGAAGGCAAATCCTTCCTCCCACTACATCTGCTGATGAAATAATACTCAGAGGCTACTCAGACCAAATGATATACATCATAACATCTTTTCAAGCATACCCCTTTTAGATTGCTTTAGTAATTGTGGTTACTTTTCTGGTATTTATGTTCATTTATATACTGATAATATGTAGGGACAATTTTACACATTAAACCTAATCCAGGACTACAATGTAATTCCCATGGATATTGTCCATTCCAATGTATTTTTAGTCCAGGACTGGACTTAATCTGTCAGTGAAACCAGGGTTGTCACTTCCCAGACAAATGCATAAAATGCTTTTGTTAGGAGGCCTATGACTTCTGCACAGAACTGGAGACTGATTTGCCAATAAACACATTCACAACAAAAACGTATTGTGTTTTTTAAATGAATACCATTGTCCTCCCTTAAAAGTTAAGCTATCCACTTAGGGTAAACATTTAAAATGAAGCTATTGTCAAGGAATGGAGTAGTAGTGGAGAAGACGAACCAGGCGCAGGCAGAGGGTGGCAGTCGATGCTTATCTTTTATTTGTTTGAAGAAATAACTGAAACAAAGCAAACAAGTAAATGAACACGGAACTCACCACTGACATCGAACAAACCGTGACATGGAACAATGAGGGGAGCAGAGGAGAAACATTTGAACACATAATGACGACTTCATTGGGACCTGGTGTAAGTGACAATTGGAGACAAGACAAATGAAGGAGACCAGGGTGAGTTCATGAACATATGGAAAATGTAATAGTAATTAAATTATTCAAAGCTTCAGGATTTGCCATTAGTTACTTTTTCCCTTTACTGTATGTGTGGTCCTGCTGTCTATGGGAGAAAAGCAAGCAATTGTCAAGCTGAGAAAAGAAGGAAAATCGACCAGAGCCAATGGACAAACATTGGGCATAGCAAGCACAACAATTTGGAATGTCCTGAAAAAGAAACCTGCTGCACTGAGCAACATATTTCAAATAGGTTGACCAAGGAAATCAACAGTAGTTGATGACAGAAATATCGTGAGAGCTGTAAAGAAAACATCAGTAAGTGACAACACCAATGACCTCCACTGTTCGAAGAAGACTCAGAGAACAGAAATATAAAGGCCACACCACAAGATGCAAACCACTCATCAGCAGTAAGAATCGGAAGGCCAGATTGAAATTTGCGAAGAGGTAAAGAGATGAGCTGCAAAAGTACTGGAACACAATCTTATCGACTGACACAAGATGAATCTCTACCAAAGTGATGGAAAGACCAGTGTGGAGAAAGAACGGAACTGCTTAGGATCCGAAGCATACAAGCGCATCTATGAAGCATAGTCATGGCTTGGGCGTGCATGGCTGCTTCTGGAACAGTCTCATTATTATTTATGGATGATGTAACTGATGATTGTAGCAGCAGAATTCATTCAGAAGTGTACAGAAACATTTTGTCTGCCAATTTACAGAGAAATGCATTGGAACTAATCGGGAGGAAGTTTATCATGCAGCAGGACAATGACCCAAAGCACACTGCCCACAAAACAAAAGACTTCATCAGGGGGAAAAAGTGAAAGGTCAAGAAGGTTTAGATTGGCCAAGTCAATCACCTGACCTTAACCCAATAGAGCATGCGTTTCACCTCCTTAAGAGGAGACTGAAGGGAGAAACACCCTGAAACAAACAAGAACTGAAAGAAGCTGCGGTAAAAGCCTGGAATAGCATCACAAAATGAAGAATGCAACAGTTTGGTGATGTCGATGGGTCGCAGGCTTGAGGCAGTTAATAGAGAGGCGAAGGGCAGGAAAAGATGTGGTAGAAAAAAAGTGTACAAGCAATAGGGATAACCACACCCTAGAGAGGATTGTGAAACAAAACCCATTAAGAAATGTGGGGGAGATTCCCAAAGAGTGGACTGCAGCTGGAGTCTGTGATGGAAATTCCACCGATAGACACTCAAAGGAGTAAGACAGAGACAAAATTATCTTGGCACAATTAGTAGTTTATTTGCAAATAGAGAGACGCGTCAAATGCTTACCGAATAATCATGCGAGGAGTCTCTAAAGAAAATTACATGTACAACTCATATTTATTATAGTTAAAAGGGGTGTGGCAAGATGCCACCCATCAATCTTAGGTCACACAGGTGGGAGGGTTGTCCCCCCACCTTCCTGCCATAATGTTCACAGTTGTGTTTACCTAAAGGGACAACTGCCCCTACCGTCCCCCAACACTCACATTCCTCAGGA
>JACXGJ010015939.1:0-12893 GCA_016801105.1 Esox niger
GGGGGGGGGGGGGGGGGTTATGTTCATGTAAAATTAAAACGCATGTGGCAGTAGTCTACTGTATTTCCACCAGAGGCAACAGCTTAGACCACTGGACCAAACTAGGCCACATTATCATCTCTCTTGAAGTAGAAAGCAATGGTAAAGACCATTTTATTCATCCAGAGTAAAGCCTTTAACAATGTTGAATTTTCCCTAGGATATTGTGTTTTTGTATATTTTTGAACTATCAGTTTAATGTGTATTAAATATTAATAAAGAACATTTGACAATGAGATTCCAAAAAAGTGGGCCACCTACCTTTCCAGTTAAAACAAACTGAAAACAGTTCTGATGCGATTGCCCCACCCTAAACAATAAATTTTAGGAAGGTCTCAGGAATTTGATAGTCTCGACTTAACGTACACTAATGGCAACAACCTTCACGGGAGAAGATTTTAATTCCTACTCTGATGCTTAGAACTACGCTATAAGGGGCTAGAACCTTTTACTGACTTACTGACCATTGAGCTGTGCTGTTAAAATACAGGAAACCCATGTATAACAGATTAATGACATATCAGTACCCAATAAGACAATAGAACAGACAAATAGGGATATTTTTGGACGTTCTGCCTGTTTTGGAACCCGGGGCCCCTTTAAAAGACCCCGTGTTCCGTTCGCTTGTGCATATCAATAGCCAGAGCGGCCAGCTGTTTCTCCCTGTGCGCCTCCGAAGGCGCATCTGAAACCATTTAAATCAAAAGCAGTCACAGTTTCCATAGCGCATTATAGACATTCCAGCAGGCCCCTTGCTCCATGCTGTGTAGCCGCTCTCCGCGGGGGGCACAGTATAAAGTGGGCACACAGCAACATAAATATGCAACCCACTGTGCATTCCCTTCAGGATCCGTCCATAAAGGAGGAGAGGCTGAGGCAGAATAGCCTTCCGAGTTCCTTGTCCCCCGGCTACGGGGTTAAAACCTTTCCACCGGCTTCAGATAAGACCTCGTCTTTGAATGCTTTGTGTCCCGACTCGACAGGGATGAAGAAGGAGAAGGAGGGGAAGTGAGGCGGCGGTGGTATTTGTGTGTTGTGTGAGCCGCCTTACTTGCGCACCCCTGCGGTGGTCGCTCAACAAGGGGAGAAAAAGGAGCGAGGGAAAGAGAACAATAGTGGGAGACGTGTTTCACCAGGGAAGTATGCGGACGTGCTAACATCAGAATGGGATTTTAGCCTTCAAAACAGGTTTAACGTTTTGTAATGTTGACTGTCGTCGGTCGGAAACAAAACTTGAATACGAATGAACCGGCAAAGGAAATGTTCTTGTGGGGTCGGGGGAACCGAGACTGTGTGTTTGTATTTCTCGCTTCATTGCACAAAAAAGCAGCTCAGTTATTTTCATGCTCGATTACACTTAAAAAAAATTAAATGAATTAACAACCTCCGGTTTAGTTGCCAATTTTCTAGACTATTGTCAACATACAAAAAGGCATCAGCAAATATGTCCTCACACACTACTGATACATCCCCCGCCCCGACCGGACCAATAAGTGTCATTTTGTAAATGCCGGATATATGACAGGACTTTGACCCAAGTGAAATTTGTACCTGTAATATCTGTAATATCACGTGGGTTGGAAAGACAAGTAGGCACAGACAGAATAACTGGAATGCAGACCGATTCATTGTCCCCTCCCCAATTTCATCATTCTCTGATGAAGTCTTGTCCGTTCGTTAGTTCACTGGAATTTCCCAGTTCGTCAGTTACGTCTTCCCCCTTGGACGGCTCTGGAATTCTTAAATCATCCGTTATAGCCCTGCAACTGAAAAGAACAGCAGAAATGACTGCTAGCTTTGAGACTATGGTATTGAAACTGATTGAGGAAGGCCAACGGTTAATAGAAGTGTCCCTGGGTTTGTCCTCCAGCCATTGAGACTTCCAGATGACTGTAATTGCTGGCTCCGGCTGGGTTGAAGGAATCCCTCCCTGGTGTGGTGGTCCGTCTTTATCTCGTCTTTCACTGAAAATAGATGGCAGCTGAAAGTGTCGGGGGGGGGGTAACCCATGCCTAGGGATGCCTACAAAATTGGTCCTTCTGTGTTCACTCAGCTGTGGCAACTTAGTCAGCAAACCTTCAAGTCAACGTTACCCGAAACGTAACTTGGGCTTCCTCGAAACATTGAGGACTTGCTTTGGTTGGTGTTTCGGGATTGTGTGTTGTACTATACACAAAGAGAACGCACTCAGACGCGGACTCGGAGACAGAGTTGGACTTGGTGTCGTGTACGCGTGAGCTCTGCATGTGGAGAGCTATTGGTGGAGTGGCGGCACAGCCAGGGAATGACTTCGGAAAGGGCAGGGAAGTGCAGAAACCTGCTGAATGCCAGAGTCAATAAATCAAGCAAATTCACCGACAGACAATGTAAGGCCATTGCAAGACGTGCAGAATCAGGGATTAGGAGCGTGCTCACTCTCCTCATCTCTGACCGCACATTTCAGGCCCCTCTCTATCCCTATGCCTATTTCTTCTTCCCTTCCAATATTCTCCCTCGTTCTTTGTTTCTCTCCCTCGTTCTTTGTTTTCATCCCGCCTTTCTTTTGTTCTTTCCCGTCTCCCTCCTTTTGCCCTTTCTGTGCCGCTACAGCCGGCAAATATCTGTTCCAGGGAGCTCGCCATAACACGAGCAACAGGGGCGAATAACAGATGGCCCTCAGTCCCTCCATCACCGCCCGGTGCCCTCCCCTACTCGCAGTCCATTGGACACAGCAGACGAGCTGACGGGCGTGTCGAGTCGCCTCGCCTTATCTTGCCCCTTCATTGCTCGGCTCTGTGGCGGCCCTCTTGACCTGCGTCGGTGCGGAGGACAATGAGATGGGGGGGGGTTGTTTTGTCCTCTCCCCGTGTCTGGGTTGTCGTGAGTGTCGTTTTCCTCGTTTATGCGTGTTTATTCACATGGGTGCGGAGCGGAGCAGCAGCGGTTGACAGTGCCTTCTCTCTGTCTCGTCACTGGGAGAAGAAAGATGCGATGGCGACGAATAGGATTTCTGCATTTCTCCCTGTCACTCGATTTTGCTCTGTCCCTCCCCTTCTCCACACTTCCTCGGATCTGGCTTTGGTTTGGGTGTCGTTCCATCTGGATGAGTTCACTTGGGATGAGCTTCGCTTCATCCCCCGCCCCTCGAAACACAGAGACAAAAGCGTTTCCACAGATTCCATATGTTCTTATGCCCCATTCTCCCCATACTCATTCTTCCTCATTTCTCCTTCCACTCTCACATTATGGAACGGCTGAATCACAGAGTTCTGTGTCTAATATAAACATTTTGCACTGGCATCCAGAGCCCCAGCTGTAAATCACGTTTACCATCCTTGGCTACAGTACGTGAGGTTGTGTGGTTGGACCCAATCCAACCGAGCATGTGAGGTTATAACTGAGCACACATGAAGGAATGTTTTAAGTTATGGAGATCAGGTTCCATGCATTGTGAATATTATGAGTACAGTAATTATATTGTCTCTAATTAACTGCATGCCAATGAAGCAGAGCTGGAAATACAACGTGTAGAGGACTTGACAAATCCAGAATGATTCAGAGAGACTTAGTTACCTGTTCAAGTTATGGCAGCAGCATAGCAGTCCATTAGCAGCAAATGCAAAGACTGTGGACTTTATGAATTGTAACTGGTGGTGCTGGAATGAATGCGCTTCAATGTTATGTTTTTATCAACACTCACGGTCAAAATGATTTTGTGAAGCACATTTGCACAGTTTAAATTAGACTCTATCTCAGGGTGTAACATCTATCTCCAACCTCTTCAGGCATGAGAGCTACTTTGAACTGCTAAAACTACATTGGTTGGTTTTCCATAAGACACACTATTTTCGCTCTGTCCTGTATATCGATGGAGTACGACAGAATGAACTCCACTAGGTTTTCTGTGATTTTTACCTGGTCAAATAAGGGATAATGAAAATAAATGAAGGGCTGCCACCTTTAATTTTCCCCTCCACAAACTCCAAAAACTAAAATGGATGTTCTTTTTGTAATTCCACCTTAATAGTGCGTTTGGCTCTTCAAATGTGCATCTATGAAATGAAGGATGTGTGGTCTTGAATAAATCTGGAGCCTTCCACACCAATAGAAATCAAAATGTACTATAATCATGTACTTCCTCATTAAATAATTCTGCCTGGTATGCAGGTTTTGGGAAAAGTTGAGCTTATCACAAGCAACTGGCTACACATGAAATGATCCAAAACACATAGAAGGGCCAACATGCTGGATTAAATTGTCAGATATTTTGTTAGGTTCTGCTTTACAAAACAATATTCACTAAATGGGGGTGGGATAATGTCAGTCTTACCTTCAATATGTAAAACTGGGAGCCTGTGGTGGGCTTTTGAGATGTTGTTTAATTTCAGTTTTCGGTAGAACATGTGAAAGCTGCATCTGCCTTCTGAATAGTTTTTTGAGCTACTCATAAACGGGCTGCGAGCTTCCAGTTGCTCCTGATCAATCTGTTGGAGACATTTGCTCAAAAGGGATGTGTTTGTGCCTTCAGGGCAACTCAGAATATCCATAGAGGACATTCCTGTTAATGAATTTGCTCTTTTTTTGGACTGTTTTGTGTTCCTCTTGTATTCATGTATTTGGAGGCATTTAGGTGTATTTTGTAAATAGAGCTCATCTGTAAAAGACCATTAGATCTAAGTTTGACATCCTTTTAACTAAAGTAAAAAAAACATTTAAACCTGACTTTTTCCTGACTTCTAGGTCAGCTTTTCAAAGAAGTTCTTTGCTCAAAAAAATCCCCACTTGCATATTTTTGCCCCGTTTTAAAAAAAGCACAAACCCTTTTAGCCTTCAAATACAACTGCGTGTAGCTCAACGCTGTGGGAACAGCCTTTTCGACAAACAGACAGAACCAGAACCAGGACAACCCTATGATCGATTGACTCCGACTCAACAAATGCATGCCCTGTCTTCTTAAGTGCCATGTGGTTTCAGAGGTTCAGAAAATCCCGCACTGAGCCAAGGCCCCTCCCATCTCGTCTGAACCAAACAACGCCAGTTAACGCCCACTCCAATGTCGCCGAGCCTGGAACGCTGCTGCTCCGAGGGCTTTCCAAGGATGACAGGGTTTCAAGGGATCTGCCGGGTTCCTCTCTAATTTGGGCATCTACTCTTGCCACTTCCCCTGACCAGAAACCATTTTAAGCCGTCCAGAGGCCACATGGGAGCTGGTATTCCCCTTTTTATTTCCCTACTCAATCACACGAATGGTTCAATCTCTCTCTGTCACTCTCTTGTCTCTTGTCTTTCTTCTGTCCCTACAGTCGTTGTCATATTAAGCAGATTTTCTAGTCCGGAGCGACTTGGTGTTATTCGCTAGGTCAGACAACCGCAAAACCGGCAAATGTATGTCCATCCTTCTCAATGTAATAGATTGTCTTAATCATACGCGCACACAATAAAACATATACCTTTTCAACCCAACACATATGTCGTTCTGACCCGCAATGGACCCCAGTGGCTCGCTTGGTAGCTTCTGTAAAATGAGAACGTGTTATCAGTCAACCTACCTGGTACGTTTTTATTTAAAGAGTAACAAATCAATGTTCGGACAAGCCAGTTATCCCCTGGTGCAGATCCAGCTTCACTGTTCATCCTCCTCCCTCCAGGTACCTGTGAGTGAGGGAGTGACGGACCTCCCGCGTGCACCGCGGGAGGTCACGCTTCCTAATGGTAAACGAGGCTTGGCGGCTAAAACGCTTAATGAGATTTCTCTATCAGTTTCTCATAGCTGCTTCCCCATCCTCTGTGCCTCCTGGCATTTTATAGGACAGTTTATAGACCAGTAAGGCAGAAACAGTAAAGCTAATTTGTCAATTGCAAAAAGACTAAGTTGATTTAGGTGGGATGAAGCGTGGACAAAATGCTGATTCTTTTTAAATAGGGCTATATCTGCATCCTTTGTGAAGCTTTGTGAAGCTCGATCAGATGAACCAGCTGCTTGGTAATGCTTTACATACCTCTTAATCCAATGGACACATGGAACAGCTAAAAGGCAGAAAACTGACTTAAGTCGAAGAGATGCATGTCTATGGCAGCATCTCTAGTGGGATGCTACTCCCTTTACGTCACACTACATTTGACCCAGGGCCGGTTCCAAGCATTAACGGTTGCTTAAGGGCCCCCGACTGCCTGCGGGCCTCTGACTACTAGGGAGCCCTCAACCGATAGGGGAGAGGGGGCCCCAAATCAAATTTTCCATGATACATTTTTCTTTTTTCCCCCACCTCAATCTCATAACATCCAATTTGTTATTAAGCCCATGCTTTATTGCAGCAACTCCCAGAGGATTTGGGACAGTGAATGTTAAGTTGTGTGTCCTCTGAAGCACACCCTGTGCCGTGCCGTGCCGGTTTCCATCGCGTCTGCTTGCCCTCCCGACCTCTACCTCGATTGGTCTCATGGGCGTCCAGACCGCCACAAGGCACTGCTAGAACATGCTGAGGGAAGGCCAACACAGGTGTCAACCTGTTCGATCAATAGACCCCAAAGCCAGATTCAAACCCTGGTCTCACAATAACACCTTTAAGTCAGTAACACAACTGCACCATTCAGTTATATTAACTTAAATGTGATTGTTTGTGGAAAATGGCCATGAAAGAAAGGATTTCATGAACTATTGCTAATGAGGGGAATGACAAATCCAATTTAATTTGATTTCAACCTCAACCCCTGTCATCGCTCTTACCCTGACTGTTTAAATGTAAACACCAATTGAGGGACTTCAGAGTTGGGACATGAGCTCAGCTTTGTGTCCATCAATCATGTCATTACTGCCTTTGGGGCGGATCTGCCTGGAGAACATGATTCATGAGGAGAAAGGCTAACCTGCACAGTGCACAGGCATAAAATCCATAGCAAGGGAAAGCAGCAGAGCTGTTAATGGTGACTAATCTCTCCAAGGTGGTAAAACGAAAAACGTGGGAGGTGAGTGGGTCTGGAAAGAATAAGAGGAGCTCGTTACTGCATCCAGTGACTATTGCTTTCGCCTTGGCACTGTCACAACAACATTGCTTCTGGAGCTCTCCTTTCAGTTTTCCCATTTTCTTTCTGGTTTCTCTCTTTCTCATTTTCCTTCAGTTTTTCTTTGCTTCCTTTCTCTCTACCTTTCAAAGTTGTAGAACTGTTGTCAGAAAGTTCACACATTAGTTTGTCGGCAGAGTTGTTTTTTCCCTTGCTTTTCCTCTCTTTCGCTTTCTTTTTTTTTCTTGTGTGTTGCTCCACATCAGAGATCCAGAGAGGGCCCTTTTGTGTCTGACTTTGCCCCGAAGGCGGTCGTATTGCAAGGCAGATTAATAATTACAGAGTACACAACATCGGGAAAAACAATTTCAGGATCTTTGATGTCAAACATGAGAGAGACCAAAATTATAAAGAAAACAGGGTCTGTGGAGGATAGGTCCTGAAGTTTTGGTCTTTCTTTCTTTCTTGACAATATTTCCTGTTATTGTTGCTGTCTACTGTTTGGCAGTGCAATAAAAACATAAAGTGTACTATAAAAGGAGGGTGGGCGTTTGCCCCTTGGGGAGGGAGGGCACAGTTGAGAGGGGCGCGCCGGTCATATTTGTGACTAATGTCACCATGATGAGGCGAACAAGTTGTAATTCATGTTGTCTAGGTTTTTGATCCGAATGTTTACATGGGTAACATTATCACTGTCCTGCCTCTCTCCCAGCTCTTACTGTTGTGTATAACAGACAATATTCAAGGCCAGATATAGAGCTGATGTGGCTAGGCAATGTTGCTGTTCCACGCTTATCATCAACTGTAATTGAATGGTGGAGGTTGGACTGGTCTTGAAAATCCTGCGTCATTGCAATGGACATTTATAATCCCCTTAGGCCCGATTTGAAGTACATTAAAGAGTCATCTTCAGTTTCTCCACCTCCTAGTTAGTACCATGTTGAGTATAGTACCATGTTGAGTAGTTGATTTGGGTAGTTTTATTCCCCGACTCTTAAAGAGTAAACGTGTTGTCATTACTTCATAGCTCATGTTAATCGTGTGTGGTTTACTACCATACAGGATTAATGAGTTTGCTGGCTAACTTTGACAGGCAATCAGTCTATCTATTATATGGTTCTTTAAGCAAGCTCTTTTTGAATTTTATTTATATATTTTTTTGTAAGACCATCATATTAAATGTTCTTTAAAATAAGAGTAAAACAAAGTTAGTTGGCTACGTCAATGTCTTCACTTGACTGCTACACACCCCGCATTGAACATTAATTCTCCCAATACATTTGGATCTTCCATCCGTTCCAGAATGGATGGAAGGGAGACGTCAGCAGGAAACATCAGCGACATGACACCTGCTTTGTAGACGTTGCTTCTCAATGGCAGACATTCTGGAGATGCAAATTCATTTCGTGTTTGACTAGTGTCAGTCAGGGAGAAGACACAGTTCCATTTCCAAAAAGCGCCTGGGTGTCACACGGCCCCATTTGAACGGTGACGGAAGAAGCTGCTGCAGCAGTGTCCGTAAAGAGTGCCACCCAAGAGAAAGTGCATCGTATCAAGATCATGACAGCACGCTTTCGCACTGCAGAGTCTCGTCTTCAAGGTGTCATCTGTCGACTTCGAGATGGCTGACACCTCTTCTGTTTACCTGTGTGTATTCGGTTCAGGTGAAAAAACTCAATCTTAAACCACTGTTCACTGAAACTGATGCCATCCACTGGAAATTACAATGTTTGTCTTCATTGTTTGTTTTTTACGTATCTGTGTCAACGCTATTTTGCCGTCGTCGATGCCCATGGAATGGAAACGAGCAGGGTTTAGGATGTAGCACAACGGCTAGGAAATACAGGAGGGGACTGGTATTCAAGTGCATTGATTGGTGGTAACAGTTAAAAGAGTAACGCTGTTAAACTGAAATAACAGCTGTTGAGTAGCCTATTTGCGACCTCCACCAGAAGTGTTGCATCTGTGTACTCAGCAGGTAGGAGGTGTGGTGAATCCGTCCAGAACAGGTGGGGAGAACTTCCATGACAGTTGACCTGCAACTGCCGGCAAGAAACAAAAGGTTCAAAGCCTCACTGTGAGGGTACAGGTCGATGACTAATCTCAGGGGTCAGCCACCAACGATCCTCTACCTCTCGCACTGCAAAACATACGCCGCGTTTTTCCCAGCAGTAGGTTCGATACCTTATCAGAACTGACATGGCAGCAGATTCCATGCTGAGGCCGAAAGGTCCTTTCGTTTCCAGAGTGACGTGATTGACAACGACGGCAAGTCAACGCTGTCGTTGAGCTCTCACACCACATGCTGAGTCTGCACGTTACATGTTTACCAGAGATGCACAAGGAACAACCGCATCATGTTTAAGAGGAAATCAGTGAGGTGGGTTGGGGTGGGGGGGGCGGTCAGCGGGTAACCTTGACAAATACAAAAATATACGTTTAAATTGCGAATGTTGGTGTAAACAAGTTTAGTTGTTTGTTTTGACTAGCTGGGTTAGGAGTTTTGGACGGTTTACTTTTTTTTGGTGGGGGGTGTCGTGAAAATGAAGCCATGTCGTGACACTCTAAAGTCCTCTCAGAATTCTCTACAAATGAAACTGAGACAAGGCGGATAATGTGATCGACTTATAATTATTGAGTTATCTCAGATGCCTTCACAAATGGCAACGAAATTTCCACTATCTTGATAACTGAGACACCTTGGGACAGAGCTTTTGGTCTATGTATCACTTCCACCAAATCACATCCTCTTGAAACATGTGAGATCCTTGTCTCCCGTCTAGGAGCTATCAGGTTCAACCTTCCCATTGTGTGTTGTTGAATGTACCTCTTTGGAATCCGAACTCCTGGAGAGAAAATAACATCAGGAAGTTAGACGAAAAGAAGGGAAAAAACTAAAGGCGAAAAAGAAGGGAAAGAACAACACAGAAACAAACATGGCGGGACAGCTGCGTTCGATTTCCTGGAGCAGACGGTTTCTATCAGGGGCTTTTTCAGATGCACCTAGAACAGAGATCATGGAATGGCTATGGATCCAAGCCAGTTGACAATGTAAACGCACTTAATGATGGCTCCATTCATGAATCCCTGTTCTCACCATCCATTTTATCCCAAGGCTATGTGACGATAGCTAGGGGAAACCAAGATCTCATAATGGGAAGCACAACCTTGAGACATTTTAGCAACCCGAGAGACGGAGTTCTATTTCCTTCTATTCGGATTCTGTTGACATTCTGTTATTTCTATGGTGCATTTGTCAAAATCGGAGTTCCGATCACGGCGCTGTGGACTGTTCTGTGGTGATCCTTTCTGTTTGTACAGTGATCAATATGCAAGAATGCGGACAGTGAAATTTCCCATCTTTAAGCGTTTTAAAATTATATGTTCCATCTGGAGTTGAGGAGAACAAGATTGTTTTGCATGGCTGGATGAAATTACAAACATCCCCCAGAATGCCTCGGTAATTATTTAGGATCCTGTTTTGAATAATGTCAGTTATGAAAGAAACGCCATACTGTTGTAAACAAATACAGACGCTTTGAACGGCACAGTTTCTTGCTTTTAAAAGTCTTTATAAACTTAAGTCATGAAACCTCAACGTGTTTTCAATCATACTGTATTTCACTGGATGTGTATTCCAACAAGATAGTTGATAGCTAGTTAGCTAGCACCAGTTTTATAACCAACCATAACACGGCAAGCTGGGAGATGAAAGATCTTTCATATATTCCAAATGGCCCTCTATTCCCTAACTAGTGAAGTATATCGGGAACAGAGGTGGTGCATTATATAGGGAATAGAGTGCCAGTGAGGATACAGACAAGGCCTAGCGTGAGCCGCTTGGACCTCATTAGCTACTAGCCCCAGTACAGCTTGTGTACTTATTAGGAGTCTCCGTGCGGTCCCTCAGTATGGCCTCGCTAGATCTCCCCCTGTGAGGAGAGCCTTCCCAGGTCACCATTCCCACTCCTTCGGTATGCCCTTTGAACTGGCCCTCAATGTCTCTCAGTCCTTTGACTTGAATCGAAGATGTGGAAGAGGCTTCCTCTTTTCCTTTCTCAAGGTGAAGAGCTGGAATGTTTTTTCATTGTGTGTGTGTGTGTGTGTGTGTGTGTGTGTGTGTGTGTGTGTGTCTGTGCGTTTGTGCGTGCGTGTTGACACATTTGAAATAAGCTGTGAAAAGGAAGAAAATAACATGTTCATCTTTAACTTCAGACAGTAGGATCTTTGTGAGGCTTTTGGTCAGTCTCTTGTAATGGTCTATTTTACTGTCCAGGATATTACAAAGTAACCCATAAAATTCTGTTGGATGCTAATTCAAACTGCTTGATTATACATGTTGTGGAAGCTTTTAACACATCATAGTATAACAACATTCGTTTTTCTGCATAATGACCAATGCACTGGCACCTAAAATATCTCTGGCTCTCCTCACAATCCCTCTACAGTGACAGAAAACAATGAGAAACACCAAGTCGCTGCAAAGGTATGATAAAAAAAGATAGATGAATGACGTGCTTTTATAGCCTTTGTAGACGGAAGCAGTGGATGATAATGTAGAATGATCAAACAGCGCCAACGTGAGAGAAACCAACTGTCCTCCTGTATCTGGGAAGGATGAAAAAAGACTAACTAGTCCAACAGGGTAGGCAACCTCAAATATTGTATTGTAACTCATCTTTGAAACGTCCCATGTTAAATATACATTGTCACAAGGTTGTCTCATTGGTAATGCTGTCATACTGTTCATAGCTTTCGTTACTCATCTTTGGTCTTCCTAACTAATTAAATTTGGTGGCAAAAAAGTTGTAACCAATCATTGCCCAACATATTTGCAACATTGATGTCATTATCTGTGAGTAGTTAAATGGATGTTTATGGGATGTTTATCTGTTATTTTTGGAATGTTTATGTCTGTCATTTTTAAGGAAACTCAACTTGTCAGGTCACGATATGTCTATCCACCAACCTACCGCCTTCTGTGACAGAATTTGGTTCATTTTGGAAAATGATGCCCTGATAAAGACACTCAAAAGCAGTCAATTAAATCAATACCTATTTCACATCTTTATATTTCAGAGGAAATCCCATGATTTCAGAATAGATGTCTGCAAACTTTCAAATCGCACCTGTAATTGCAAAATATTTGAACTAAGAACAGAAATGAGACAAATAACATTTTCCACAATGCAAGAAGGAGGAATTCTGAAGACAGAGGGCTTAGTGTAATAATTATGATAAAGATTTCTATCCATTTGAACATATGTGAGATGAATTATCTACCTCCAAACTTTATCTGACAACGCAATCAAATTATCTAGATGGCTAATCTCAACTCATTTTCATTGTATGATTGAAATGTATCATATTGATAATCATGTGTAATTGGTGAGAAAAGCAATCATTCTGTTTGGGAAATGGTTCTTTGATGGTGGAGCTACTGCAATTAAAGTCCTTACCTGGACATAATCTTAATGTCTGCAGGGTTTTGAGATAGACACTGCTCCAATTTCATTGGAATGAATTCCATTAACTGTTCTCTTCCATTGCAAGTGAAGGTTGTCTTAGCAACAACTCAATATCTGTAGGGCAATTTGATAGATGGCATCCATCTTGAATAGCACATTCTTTGCAATCAAGTAAATACATTTTCCTGGAATATTATACTGAGCTAGTGTCATGTCCTGGCTATGCCCCTAGCCATCTTTGCGCTGGCTGGGGTCATAGTCAGGACATGGCCAAAAGAGGTGGCTCTAGCCACCTCTATGTGCTTTGGTTTCCCCAATTGGAGGCAGGTGTTCGTTATTGCCTCCAATTGGGGAACCTATTTATGTTGAGTGTTTTACCACAGTGGGGTGGTTTATTTTGGTTGT
>JACXGJ010015940.1:0-12888 GCA_016801105.1 Esox niger
TCAGGGCCACCTCTTCATCCTGCAGGACGCGGATGCTTTCCTGGATCATCTTGAAGCTGGAGGGTTGGTCTGTATGAAGGTCCTCCTCCTCCTGAATCATCATGTCCTCCTCACGGTACCCCACCCCACACACAAACACCGGGTCCTGCTAGTGGATAGGAGGATAGGAACGCATAGACGGCCTAAATAAACACTGACATCATACCAAGAATGTTCTTCACCCGCAATTAACATTAACGTGATAATCATATGTATCAGGAATGTGATCCAGACTGTTATAATCAAGAACGTTAGTCATGTGTGTGTGTGTGTGTGTGTGTGTGTGTGTGTGTGTGTAATTTTCTGAAAATACCTGTGTGTATTGTGTTAGTATTGGGTGTCACTTTAGGACAATCCATGTCTGTCTGTCTGTGAAGTATTAATATTGAGGTGACGTTGACAAGTGAACTACTGGTATATGTAAGCATGAGTAGTGTGGGGAAAGTTGTTGTCCATTTCCTGCAGTGTCCAGTGTTAGAGAGGTGGGCAGGTGGTTATTCTCACATTCTGGTGGTAGAGAACTAAGATGTCCTGTTTCCTGCCCACTAGCATCTCCAGGTTAGTGAGCAGGAAACCGTAGAAGGTAATACTTCACACGGTAAGGGTGCAGAGGTGTGTGGTGGAAATATTCTTATTCCATGGTACAATGAAATCCTATTGGTTATTCAAAGTAGAAACCAGTCATTTAGTAAGGCCATTATGTGTTTCGGCTCTGCTCACTTACAGGATGTGCCTACAACAGATAGCTATAGTTTTGGCTAAACTTCTCAAGGGCTGTAAACATCTTATCTTTCTAAGCTGAAGGTTAAAGAGAAGTAGACAAACCACTGTGGGCTGTACTGAATGTATATAGGCCAGAGCTCAACCTTCAAAAGGGAGCTTTTAGACCTGACTCTGTTGAGAGTGCTGTTTACTGCTTCAGGTTTATAAATCTTGAATAAAGCTTAACATGTGACAAGAATCTACAGTCTCTGTGCCTTTGCCATTTAGTGATTTCCACGACAGGTGTGTTGACAAACGTGGGCTCTGGGGGATAACATCCCGGTAAGTATGTACAAAATTGTAAAGTTTCAGAGATGAGTGAGCAATATTAGCCATAAAAGGCTTTTAAATTATGCAAATAGCCCTATCGGTGAAGGCAGTAGGAGTTCATTAGACAAGAGCTTTGTTCTTCAGATGAGTGCATATACATGCAGGGGTTTTCCCTTGGTACAGAACTCTGGTAGACCTCTAGCAAGGTGGGATTCTGCTATCATTAAAAGCTAATAGCAAGATGCATGTGGGATAGATTAACAATACAAATGAATCCAAGTTGATGGAAATGGTAATTTCTTACGAGTAATGATAGTGAAAATACAAAAACTTTCACAAACACGGTTTCTATTCTCTCTAATGCGTTTGGGGAGTCTCCACTTAGGTTCCTGATGGAAGGCCATTTTGGGCCTAGCATGAGTGAGGTAATACTGAAAGCTGAGTGTGGGGGAAATCTATTATTTTCTGTAATATCCTTTTCTTATTGTAACCAGCATTTAATGATGATGACTGCATGTACAAAACCAAAATACGAGAAGTGGAATGAACTGAGACATCACATAACATATTGAGAAAGACACAGCATTGGCTAGCACTTGATGGGTATTTTACACTTGTTGTGCAAAAGAAGGGACAGTCCTGTAATTGTGTAGGTGGGATGTACCTTGTCATATAAATGTTCATCTTAAATGGTGCTTAAACCTTCGTTGTTAAAGACACAATGCATGTTTTTGGTAAACAAACTCAGGAACACAACTGTGGAGAATGTTAAGACTCTTACTTTTCACTGCATGGGTCATGTCACTTTGGTTTAATTGCAGTTAGTAATTACTGTTGTGTCAATTAGATTACAAATCACTTCAGCTACACCATTAAATTACCCATGAATCGATGGCGAGGTCTGAGTGGTCCAGTCTCACCTCCGGAATATAGTATCTGAACAAGCAGGCCCCTCCCACCACCATGCCGGAGAACATGAGGGCGAGGCCCAAGTACATGCAGCAGAACCAGGCCTTAGACTGCCGGTGGCGCACGGGCAGGGCCACCTCTGGATCCTGAACAAACACCAAGAGGGAAGATTAAACTGGTACCACACATGTTTATCAAACACCATTTTATTCTTCAGTGCCACAGACCGGTTTACGAGACATTCACTCATAGGCTACACCCCAAATTATCCCCATGTTCTCAGCCCTTCATTTGAGTGTCCTAAAGCTGATTAAATTATCGTGTGTATAATTGGACCCTCCAATGGCCACTTCCTGCGAGTCTGCAATTATGCAGCCCTTTGAAGAGCAATGCGCCCACCTGATTTGGAGGGAAGGATGGCAGACATGGAAGAATGGTAGCCAACTAGCCTGTTGTGATTTGCTACGTAAATGATGTATAGTAGAGCTATTCCCAACCCCTGGTCGCGAGCTGGATAGCAGTCAGCAAAAGTTGCCAAAGTTCACCTGGCTGTCTAACATTACAGAAGGGAGTGCATTTGCATTTAGTGTATCTCAACTTGGTAGAAGTTGATAAAAATACATTAAAAACTCAAATAGCGTTATTGGTGCAAACTAGAAACTAACAACATAACCACTTGTTCTGCCCAGAGCAATAGAGCAAATAACACCACCCAGAGCATAATTACATATCATTTATACATCTTCCAACAATGGAGCTTTATAAAAGCAAAATGTGAGGCTTGTGTCTAATTTTTATTCTGGCACGGTTCACCACAAGGAAGGGGGAATGGACTGTTCATAATGTGAACTGTTGTAGCAGAAATTCACCTAGCTTCCACCTGCAGAACATTTACTACACAACGCACCTTCAATTTTAGGGACTCCCCCACGTTACAAGTGTTTCCCCCACGTTACAAGTGTTACAAGTGCTCCCTTTCCTGCTCCCTGGAAGTCACCCTCAAAGAGTTAAATCAGAAAAATTTGACAATGGAGGACCCTCAGGGCAAGTGGGGATATGCCTGTGTGTACGACTTAAGATCCACAGTTCCCAAAACTCCTCATGTCTATTCTGGTCTCTACACTTCCTGTTTTTCCGGTCATGTCTCTGTTCCAGCCAACCTAGCAGGGATGGGCACAGCCTCACCAGTCATACGACTTTGGCAACACTGCTGGTTTGTTGCTAAAGGGTGCAGTACTCAGGTACTTGCTAACTCCCAGAAAAAGTCTGCATTTTAAAGACGGAGGAGGTAGGCTTCAGAATTCTAGTGAAAGAGGCACAAAGCAATGTGAGTCATTGTGATACAAATCCGAGAAACAACTCACAGCGGAGTGGGCTGTGTTCCTGTTAGAATCAAAGGATATGCTCCTTGACCAATAATATTCAGATTTAGGACTGGGCGATATGGCTTAAATATAATACCCTGATTTTTTTCAGATTTTTGATGGTATCACGGTATTTAAGGGTATTTGTAATTCTAAGTGGTTTTAATGAACTTCATCCATTCTCATTTTTGTTGGAAAAACATATACAAGACTGACAGTAAATAAAAGTAGTGCTATTGGTTAAACATTTATTAAAATAATAACTACATTTCCAAAAGTAAACTGAACATTTTCACAGTGTAACAGTTATAGTCAAGGAAATCAAGCACCATCTATGGCTTCAATGCTCTGCTGTGGCATATTATAGCACTACATAAAAATAAATAACATAAAAATAACTTCACACGGCAAATTGCAAAGACTGTTGAATGGTACCAAACAAAATAACTTCTTCCATCAAAATAATGTAAATATTCAAATCAAACCAGAGCAAGATCATGGACCTATTCAGATTACAGGCCAGTATACCTGGCTTGGTCTAACAAAAACATATTCAGATTGCATGTGTGTTGTAAGGATAAAATACAATTCTGCAAAATTCTTGTCCTTCAAACTTTGCTTTTGTCAAAGAATCTGCCATTTGCAGCAAATGCAGCCTTGCAGACCTTTGAGCCATTCTAGTAATCTGAAGTGATTTCACCACATGCTTCCTAAAGCACCTTCCACAAGTTGGATTGGCTTGATGGGCACTTCTGACATACGTACATACAGTCAAACTGCTCCCACAACATCTAAATAGGGCTGAGATCTGAAACTGTGGCAATGAAACTGTGGCTATTCCATGTGGGTGTAGTGTTAAACACAGACAGGGCTTGTGAGTATGGCATTTCATATTGAATAGTGACATATATTAGGTTATTTCTATCTGTAACCTGCGTTTGTTTGCATTGTAATCTTCAGCAAACAGAACCACTGCTGTTTCTTTGTGATACATTTCAATTAGCTAAATATAATACCCTTGGTTTTTCACATTTACAGAATTTGATACATTTTGACATTTCAATCAAGTATTACCCATTATATATATATATATATATATATATATATATATATATATATATGTGTTAATTTGCCAGGCTACATGCTTTTTGTCAGCATTTCTGTGTCAAAAACCAGAGCTCTTAACACAAATTCAGTTGAAAAGCTAAACAGCAACCTAATGCATGCAACTAGCAAATCCCAAGAAGTCCACCATTTCTCAAACAATTTAATAACATCAAGGTGGTGTTTCCAGGGAGACCCAAAAGCAATAAACATGGTGTGAGAAAAAGAGAGCTAGAGGGAGACAGGGGGGGCAAAAAAACAAGGGGGAGAGGGAGCAATCTGAAAAATAATAGGCTAACATGGATCCAACTAGATCCACTGTTTGAAAGGCTCTAATGTACTAGAGATGGCAGAAGGGAACCGTTCCTGGGGCTTTCTGACTGACTCTTTCCATGAGATCAAATACAAGAGCAATTTTACCCTGACTGACTAAAGCAGGGAGTTTCCAAAGATGGGCTTGGAGTTAGTTTAAAAAAATGTCATGACTTTACCTCTCCCTGCCCTAAAAGAAATGCTCCACCAGGCATCAACTTGAACATGTCTGTACTCCTCACAAGTGTGGCTTCAGTATGTTAATACATATACATAGCATCCAGCCAAAGGCGGTCGGTACCATTAGGCAAGGTAAGCAGCCGTCTATGTCCCAATAAGGCTTAGGGCCCATGAAAATTCCAACTGAAAAACAATTTAAAATATAACAATACATTGCATCTTTGTAATGATTTTTTGTCTTACATTTTTTCTAGACAAAATCACATCTCCCGACAATAATAGTAACCAACCAGGAGTAACCAACTAGGAGCTGAATTTGTTTCGCCAAATAAGGATATATTTCACAATGCAGATAAATAACAAATATTTGGGCAACGTTGTAAAAATTGCACCGCCCAGAATTCAACAGATTGACATTGGCAAAAAGTCTGATTTTATTGCAACCTAACAGCACCTCTGGCTGAGCTAAAATCAATTCGATAAGACTTGTTCACTTCATGTATTTCTCAAAAATGATTTTGTAAGTCAGGAAGCCTTGAGTGCCCGAAGCCATAAACGTGATGCAACCTGCTGAATGGATATGTAGCCTACCCTTCTCCTAAACCTTGTTCATATTATGTGTTAGTGTTACTTTGGTAAAGACAACAGACAAGCACATAAATCAACCCTTCTTTCTGGGTTCTCTCACACCATATGCTAGGAATCCACACAAAAATCAACCGGAACATTCCAAAACAAAACCATTTCCACATCAGGAATTAGTGGTACCAAGTTGCCTTCACTAACTAACAACCATAAAATACCCAGACAAGCCACTAGCTAGCCATAATGTGTTACAAAATGTGTGACTGCTGTGTCTTTGTACCAGACTGCTCTTCCTTGGATACAGCCCATGCACTGCCTCACATAAATGCCTTTAAGAGGCATTGTAACTAGTTTGCTTCTAATTCAAATGAGCCAGTGTTGACACAGCAATATTAGGCATATACTCAAAATGACATTGGTCCTACACAGGATTTATTGTTAGTATTTGAATTGAGAAGTAAAATCATTATACTTATAGGTCTTTATATTTGTAAAATGTCATTAAAATTTGCCCTTTAGCTCCTTTTGAGAGAGATATCAGTGCATGCATGCCCCGAAGACGGGCAATGTAAAGCGTTCCTTCAAAAAGTTTATGTATTTATATTTTTAAATACGCTATAAATAAACTGAAGTGAGAACCAGGGGTTCTCCACTCAGAGCCTGGTAACTCGGACTACTGCATTTTTCTTCAACTATGTGGTAGTTAATTCCATTTTGGAATCTATTCTTTGGAATTCAACTTAAACAAATGTGTTTATTTTGAAAATAATGTTTTCTACTAACGGAACTCTTGGAAAAGTTCCCGAAAGTTAGAAAGATGATGAGGGCATTAACACTGAATAACCATGGGCAATAATTTTTGTGGTTTCCAGAGTGATTAAAAGGCACCTCAGAGCAGGCTCAGGAGTTAAAAATCTAAACATTGTAGCCTCTGATGCATATCGCAGAAGAACGTTCTGCTTATCACACTGCTCGCTCAACCACGTCAGCTGAAATCTACCATTGGGATCTGTGTTATTGTAGCTTCTAGTGAGCATGGGCAGCACAAACTCAACAATCTACATATTAAAAGACACAACTACAGTAAATTAACTTAGTTGACTCCTCCTGGTGGCCAGGTGAACCACACCTAAAAGTATTGAGTTCCACTTAAAATACCACTTTCCCATAGAAGTCCACATTTTAGGGTATGAGGGGTCCTGCAGACACAGACATTAATAGGTTAATGTATATTATGTTTGTCCATTCTGTGAGACATGAAAGTTGTGATTTGGCATGCAACTTGAACATCCATAATGCTGGAATCAGCCTTCAGTTTCATTTCCCCCTATGGCCTTGACTGTGAACTCAGCTGCTCTCCCTGCCTCTAATAAAGAAAACAATAATGGCAGCATTAGAGAACAGACTCAACCTGGACTTGATGTCTTCATTGAGACTCTGCCTTTCTGCAAGTGTGGGCAAGTTTGGCATGCAAAGTATACTAGATTTAAATAATTGGTATTGTTCATAGTCAAGCTACGTGCTTCATAGTCAAGCTATGCACCCATTTAAAATCTCAAGACAAAAAAACTGATTACCTAGTATACCTTCAGGTTTTCTTTTGTTTTCTTTTGACTTTATCACTGATAGAACATTCTCATTTTAAAGTTCCGGAATGCAAGCTAACAATACCCTGGAAAGGGGTTGAGTTTCCGTAGCTTGGAGACCAGTGGAGTATCACTGTGTTCTAGGAAGTGCTACAGTTTCAGTAACTCAACGATTGTCAGTGAAATCTCACCCTGCGGTCTAAAAAATATCTGGAGAAGGAGGCAACCATGTTGTTTGGTGTTTGTGTTGAGTGCTAGTAAGACAATGGTTAGCTTGTTATTGAGTTTATGGTATTGGGGTAATAGAGCATCAGTTACATTATGGGGCTGAGTGTTCGTCAGTGGCTGGGTAAATAAAATGGGGGTGGAAGTTGTCTTCTGCTTGCCATTTCTCTTGCTGCTGGTTGGTTAATCTCTTCCTCTCTGAGTGTTAGTGGTCAATGCCCTGCGGGAGACACAAGGCTAAAGCTCCCTGGCTGAGTCTGTGTCGGAGTGATTAGGATGTAATCCTCCCAAGGGCTTCTACATGCCTTAAACAGCCTCAGAACAAACAGGCTTCCAGAACACAGGCTTCCAGAAAACAGGCTTCCAGAAAACAGGCTTCCAGAAAACAGGCTTCCAGAACACAGGCCCGTAGGACACACAGGCCCGTAGGACACACAGGCCCGTAGGACACACAGGCCCGTAGGACACACAGGCCCGTAGGACACACAGGCTTGTAGGACACAGGACACACAGGCTTGTAGAACACAGGACACACAGGCTTGTAGAACACAGGACACACAGGACACACAGGCTGGTAGAACACAGGACACACAGGACACACAGGCTGGTAGAACACAGGCTCGCAGGACACACAGGCTTGTAGAACACAGGACACACAGGCTTGTAGAACACAGGCCCGTAGGACACACAGGCTTGTAGAACACAGGACACACAGGCTTGTAGAACACAGGACACACAGGACACACAGGCTTGGACCAGCACGTGCATGCAGGGTCTGTGTGAGTACTGTGTCTGGAATACCAGACTACGCTAGGCTCTGCTCTAGACCTTGTACAACCTGCTCCTCTCTCTATCCACCTCTGACTGTCTTCTTCTACACGACCAACTGCATGCTGACAGACCAACACAAAGAGGTCTGGCTGAAAGAGCAGAGGGCCAGAGTTTTACCTATACTACAGCAGTGCACATGCACCAGAAACCACTGGCCCATCTTAGGCCATTTGAACTGGAATCGTGACCAGATAATTCAAAATCACATCCATGTTTTGCTAGGGAGTTGGGCCTATGCCTTCACTCCCAACTTGTTCAAATAAGACAAGGAGACTTATGGTGATGATTTACCCGTTTTTTCTGGTCAATATGATGTTATTTAAAATGGACAACAATGGACAACAATTCACATTTCTAAGTGACCCCAAACTTTTGAACAATAGTGTATATGCTAAATGTCCACTCAAAATAATTGATTAACATGCTAAAGTTTTAGGTACCGACATGCTGCCAAAGATGGCTAATTACAGCCAGCTCAGTAACTGATGTGGAAAACTGACAGGAAAAGAGAGGTGCCCACTTTGTATAAGATGTGCTTCTGTGTTCAAACGAGCCACGCTCGCAGACACATCCTTGACAACTGACAGGAAAAGAGAGGTGCCCACTTTGTATAAGATGTGCTTCTGTGTTCAAACGAGCTACGCTCGCAGACACACCCTTGTCAACTGACAGGTCGAGGTCATGCTAACCCCATAAGGGGAATCTGCTGACACCACTTTCCCTAGACCGACCCATGCACAAATTTGTCAAGAGAATGGTCAGTAGGCAGATTTTTTGGAACTGTATCTCTAAGGGGTCGGTTTTGCAGACAGATAAGGCCTAGTCTAGGACAAAAAGAAATCTAATTTCAATAGAAAACTCCATTGAGCTTGTTTTTTGTTCTCCTAGACTAGGCTTAACATGTCCCTGCAAAACAGTCCCTAAATGTTTTGAATATGTATCTTAGCAAGCAAAGGTACGCTAACAGGTTAAACCCAACAAAGGTCAGGTAAATTGTATTACAGCATTCTACTTACTTTAGCTGTCTGTGTCAATAGACTTAGGCTATATTTACCTAACATTACTAAACTGTTAAGTGGTATCAGAGCAGCACTCAGACTCTCTTGGTCAAACCACAGACACCAATACACAAATGCAGCTGGCCTGTCCACCACTTGCTGCCAATCACTCTGCGCCTGTTAATCAGGCAGAGTGTGAACAGAGCCTACCCTCTCACTGTCCGTCTCCGACTTCATCTGATGAGCTACCACCACTGACCTTCACATTCCCAGGGACGGATTTCCAGGCCAGGCAAAATGTCCAGTTAAGACTTACCCCAGTGCTTTTCCTAAAGGGGGTCGACATTTCGTGTTTCTACCTACATGGCAGGGCACCAGTGGAGCCAGCATTTTGTTTGGTTTAGTTGTTTATTTCTAAAACTCAAGACATCCCAGACCTGCTCTTGTTTGACTCATAACTCGTAGGCTACAAACTGTGCATAGTATTTTCACATGTAATTGTTTAGATTTTTGCATTTGAGTTCACAGGGCAGGCCGATCTCTGAGCTGTCCCATACAGATGTTCAGTAAAAATGTGTACTACTACATCCTCGTTATACTATGGCTTATAACACAAATTGGTCACATAGTTGCTGATGAGGTTTTCCTCCATTCAATAGCCATTGTTTCAAACTGATTCCATGGAGGACCTTCTGTGTGCTGTTTTTTCCTTTCAATTTGTGCCCAATTGAGACTAATACCACCATGTGAGGGGAAACTAATGAATGACCCAATTAAACAAACAAGTACAAGGTTAGAGCAAAAACCTGCAGACACTAAGCCCTCCATGGAACACCTTGGCCCTAGAGGCAGGGAACTTGATTATTTTTCTGAAGTGCAAACTTTATTTATTTATTTTGAAACATGATGACCAATGAAAAGTATCCAAATAGGCTAATAACCCCTGAGTGGTGATAAATGAAATACATTGGCATTTCAATGTGGATAAAAATAATGTTTTGTTGGGTCAAAAACAATAAAGAATGTGAATGGGTGAAAGGACAGGAGAAGCAGAACTAAAATTCATTGTATGAGTCAGAAAGGGAAGACAGATGGAGATATTTGCGGTGGAGAGACTCGTCTGCCACATAATCTTGTGAAAGGCAACAAGCCCACACTGGCAACATGGAATTAATAATGAGTCTGCAGACTTCAAGACTGAGGTCTTACAGCTCACTGCTACTCGTCCTATCAGTTGAGAGCCAGTGAATTTTGATGGAAACAGTTTCTAGTATAGCGCATGTTTTATATACAATATGTATTATTGTATTTTTAAGATGGCGTAGCTGCAAGGTTTATCTTAACATTACCCTTACAGAGCAGACATAATACCATGACCATTATTATTTTCTTCACCAATTTAATTCTGTCCTACTGTGTCTTTCCTCATCACAACTACACCCAATGAATTTGGGAGAGTTGAAGATCAAGTTAGTCCTTCCTCCTAGACATGCCATTATTTGAACCATGTGTTTATTTAACCATGTCACTGGTGTCAGTAGATGATGGCATGCTTATTCTACCGAGGTCACACCCTCAATTATAACCTATAAAGTATTTTATAAGAAACTGAAAACAAATATATTTTTTATATTTAGCTGCATAAATGTTTGTTTTCCCATTTGTTATATGTACAGTAACAGTAAAATCACCATTGACTGTAATATCATAATTATAAATGTCCCAAACAGAATATCAAATTGCTTGAGATAGATAGATAGATATATCTATCTATTGTTTTAAGATGAACATGTGAGAATTGAAATTGGGTGACAGCCGTAGTTTCTACAACGATGATGTTTCGCTTAATACCATATTTAACTTGTAAATTAAGGTAGTGACAATAAATCAGAAGAACATTTTCGTTTCTACAAACTATGGCTGTATTGGAGCCCGAATTGGGGATATATTATAATGCGTAATGTCAATAGAAACTCATAGTAACGAAGATAACAGCGTACAGAAAACTCAGCTAATGAGTTATTTGGATCTACAATGGGGCTAGAATAACCTTTAATTTCCCCATCAATAAACCTTATCATAACGCAACTGCGGTAGAAAGAGTAATACGTAGTATGAGAGTTTTTATTCCTAACCACCGAAACCAGGGTAGAGCGGCTGCCAAGTCTACTTTCAGTGGATCTCAATTCAAAACAATAGTTGACAGTCAGCCAGCCATTTGCAATGAAGGGATCATTAAGTAATACCAGCACTTAATAGCACTGCACTTGTTAGTAACTGAAATGTTAGTAAGTGGATTGTCGAGCGAATTTAACAGGATTCTCGGAACTAGCTAACATTAACATATTGCCACATTTGAGAAATATATTGCCTAAACCCTTGTAGATAAAAAATATTGGTACTGAAGCCATCGAAATCATGCAGATGTACATGCACTACAGTTGCTTGCTACTGTACGTATGTACAGAACTACTGGCTTGTCTAACTCTTTACTGATTAGACTCTTGGCCGCCCATGTCAACTAAACGGTAACTAGCTATATATATATCTTCATAAACGTTAACTTGATAGTCACATTCACATGGGTTATGCTGTATTATCATTATAAAAACTGTGAGCACCGTAGTACTCACCTTGTCCTCGGGAATGAGTGTTTCGCTGTCCTTTTTTACGTCCTTCTGTCCGAGAGACGAATTAAAAGATACCTTCACCATCGTTAAATGTGCACTTCGGATGATTTTAAAAGAACAGACCGGCAAAAAACGTCAACGTTCTTCTTATAAGAACAGACCTAAAACGTCGAAGTTCTTAGCAATCTCGTTGCAGGAGATAATTACTCTGTCGCAGATAAACAAAACACTGTTCGGGTTCAACAACTCCTCGACTCAGATATCGCTCCCATTGGTTGCTCCTCCTTTCTCTTTTGTCCCCAGAGACTTCGACAACAGAGGGCGCTGGTGCCAAAATTGATGACGTATGCCTCGCAGCACTTATGCCTAGTGGTACATTTTCACTGTAAAAAAGAGAATAAGCCGGAGAAGGATGTTTCACTGGAATTTATTGATATAATACATTCAATGGAAAGAAAGCATGGGTGACTTCTTAGAAGTTTTGTATGCCAAACAGGGCTATAGAGGTCCATTTAAATGCACTACATGAGGTATATCCAGCAATTGTCACGCGTCCAGGTTTGCAGATGTGGGTGAGAGTTTCACTTAGAAACTTGATATGTTCTTAATAAATGCATCCATTACTACAAGAGATGACGTTGCATTCAAACTTTGAAACCAAGATTCCTTCTTACCCATTTCCAGTCAAACCTACTATTGTCTCTTACCACTTATCTCGCCTTAGTTTCCTGACAAATGATACAAACACTATGTAATATATCAGATGCCATTTTACTTTCTCACTACTTTCTCATAAATGTTAATTGTGTGATGTGTTATTAAGTTTTACACAATTGTTTAGGGCATGGTTCTGTTTGCGTGTTCAGCATATTCAAGTTACACTTTAAATTTCACTTGGTATGAATTTCAGTTCCCCCATCCCCAGTTTCCCCTTACTTTCAAACCCATGCAATTTTAAAATCACAAAAATTTACTAAAGGAAATGGGGGGAGTGGGGGGGGGGTCTGGTAATGGGACGCACTTTTTCACATTCTCAAATAAAAATGTCCAAGTGTGACAACCAAACATAGATATGAGCTCACTGCACACCTAA
>JACXGJ010015941.1:0-12891 GCA_016801105.1 Esox niger
TCTATGTTCTGCTTCGTAACCTCTGACTGTTTCATCCTAACGTCGTTGGTGCCAACGTGAATAACAATATCTCTGTACTCTCTACACTTGCCAGTTTTAGACTTCGCTAGCACCAACCCCAGATTTGCGGCTACGTCGGTGGCTCTGCCCCCCGGTAAACAGTGTACGATCGCTGGCTGATTCTTTAGTCTAATACTGCCGGTAATGGAGTCGCCGATAACTAAAGTTTTCAGTTTTTCCAGGCCACCGGTAGAAAATGCCTGTCGATCATTCCCCTCCAAAGACGGCTCGGGTCTTGACTCCGACTCCAGTAGGGAAAACCTGTTGAAAATTTCAGTCGGCTCTAGCAACGACCCAGGTTTAACTGGTCGATGGCATTTCTTCCCAGTGACCAAGAGAAAGTTCTTGCCCGGCTGCGGAAGCTGTGCCGGGGGGCTAACAGTACTATGGTTTCTTCCTGGTGGCACAGACGCAGTTTTTCCCATTTCTACACTAACATAATCCTTACCTGACATTTGCGTCTGAAGCCGAGCCTCTAACTCTGCTATCTTTAACTGAAGACGACAGTTCTCCTTCATGAAGTAGCAACAACAAGTGCAGTGAAAAGGCATAATAATGGTACTTAGCTTCAGGTAGGTAACAGCAAGCAGCGTACAGCACGTCAAAGAAAGCTGCCTGATCTTGGTCTGCCTATGAATTGTATGGCTTTTGCAACTGGCAGTTTTAACTGCTTATTCGCCATTCGTGAACATTTCAATGCTAGAAACAGTCGCAATATAACCGTATACAGTCTTAGTTAAGGCTCAATATAAAGTAACTACTGAATGTTGTAGCCAGCTAAGTGTTTGTTTGTCCTGACCTAAAATGCAACCACGGATGTGTACTTCAAAGAATAATTTCTCCCAACTCTGTTGATTCTCAATTTTTAAAGTAAGTGTAACAAATAAGTAACACAAAATTACAGTTAATTACATTTTATATCCTTTCAAAAATATTCAGTGATCAATATAACCATCCTGCTTTTCAATAACTGCCATGAGCCTTCCATCCATGGAGTCTGTAAGTTTCTTGATTAGCAACCACAGCCTCCCAAATACTGTTCAAAGAGGTGTAATTGTCTTCCCTGACTGTAAATCTCATGTTTGAAAAGGGCCCGCAAATTCTCAACAGAATTTAAGTAAGGAGAGGATGGGGCCAGGTCATTATTTGGGCATCTTTGTGGTCCTTGCTGGTTAGTGAAGCAAGGGAGTACTTGAATGCATGTCATGGAGCATTGGCCTGCATGAAGATCATGGCCTTCTTCAATGCTGAGGACTCCTTCCTGTACCACTTTTTGAAGAAAGTATCTTCCAGAAACTGTTGAGTTTCAGTCCATCTTCAATCCAAGGTCCAACTACCTCATTCTCAATGATAGCAGCCCATACCAGTACCTGATTGGCGCCTGACTGAAGTGGTCCCCTGTGTCCATTAGTGATCCTGCCACAGGACCTTTCATCTGGTCTTATTTAATCTGAGCATAAAACATTTGAAAAGAAAATTGCCCAATCCATACAGTACATTTCAAATCTAATTCAGCCGTGGTCGTGTTTCTGCCTTCTTGACCTTGGCCATGTCTCTGAGCACTTGACACTTTGTACTTCTGGATATTCCAGGTAGGTTGCATTTCTGGAATATGATGGCACTGGATGATAATGGGTTCCTGGTAGCTTCTCATTTAATTATTTTGCAGTTAATTTTTGTATTTTCTATGTGTTTTTTTGCACCCCAGTTGACTATTCACAACAAAACCTTTGATAGTCCGATAGTCACGCCTCAATAGTTTAGCTATTTCAAGTGTCTGAAAAGCATTTTTTACTTTTCAGTGTTGTTTAAATAATTTCTTTTGCCCATTTGACCTGAGGTCTTGAAGCTGCCTAATAATTATGCAAACCTTGATATTAGGCGTTATTCACTGTTGCCACCCCCCCCCCCACCATTATGTCAATACATTTCACCTGATATGTTTAAATCTAATAAGCTTTCAAGTTTTTATTGATTGAAGTTGGGAAATGTGCATAAAAATAATGATACGATCAGAATACTCACTCATATTGTGGTTGACCTCCAGCACTTACTGGACCGGTTCGCAGCCGAGTGTGAAGTGGTTGGGATGAGGATTAGTAGGAAACCGAGTGCCTCCTCCGGGTAGGGAATGAGGTTTTATCCCAAGTAAAGGAGTTCAAGTATATCGGGGTCCTGTTTGAGAGTGAGGGAAAAATGGAGCTGGAGATTGGACAGAGAATCGGAGCAGCAGGGACAGTACTGCATTTGCTTTACCGCACTATTGTGACGAAAAGAGAGCTGAGCTGGAAGGCAAAGCTCTCGATATACCGGTCAATTATCATTCCTACCCTCACCTATGGTGAAGGCTGGGTCATTACCAAAATAACTAGATTGCGGATACAAGCGGCTGAAGTTAGCTGGCTGGCGTCTCCCTTAGAGATAGGGTGAGAAGCTCAGTCATCTGTGAGGAATTTAGAGTAGAGCCGCTGCTCCTTTGCATTGAAAGTCCAGTTGAGGTGGTTCGGGCCTCTGGTAAGGTTGCCCCCAGGACATCTCCTAAGGGAGGTGTTCCAGGCATGTCCAGCTGGGAGGAGACCTCGGGGTAGGCCCAGGACTAGGTGGCGAGATTATATTTCGACACTGGCCTGGGAACGCCTCGGGATCCCCCAGTCAGAACTGGCAAATGTAGCTTGGGTTAGGGAAGTTTGGGGTGCCCTACTGAAGCTGCTGCCCCCATGACCTGACAATGATTAAGCAGATGAAGATGAGAGAGAGATTCCACACTCCCCCCTATCAAACATTTAAAGAAATACATTACAAAATCATTACAAGTACAGTTCCATTCCTAATGAAATGAAAAGGCATATACACTTAAGTTACGAATAAATAGGACAAAACAACGATCATTTTGTATCTTATTGTTCATCAAATGAAAAGTAAGGATGACAAGACCGTTGACACATCATACTCCGACACATAACTCAATGTATGACAGTTGTGGAAGATGGAAAATGTTTGCGATTTATTCAAATAAAGAACTTCTCAGTCGTCTGTATAACAGTTATTTCAAGTTTAATTACGTGGATCCACGGGAACAGCCATCCCAACATTACAAAAGATGAACAGGGTATTGCCATGACAGCAGCTTCGCGTTTCATTATGTCTTTCTCCTCTTTATACACCCCCGGTCAGCTCCTGCAAATATTATCTCTTATGCTATAACACATATACAAAACAAGTCGTCATACTAATCGTAAAACAAGATAGAACTCTACATTGTCATGGTAACCAAAGTTCTAGGTCATAGTTAACAGGCCTCCTATATTGAGGAACATAGGAGAAACAGAGGAGACACAGGCAACTTTACCTTGGAGCCATCTGCACAGGGCCTAGATAACATAGGTTTTAGGCCTGGCTCCTCTGGTCCAGGCCATAACAACTTCTAAGAACAGGGCATGCTGACCTAAGTCTCCTTCTATACGTGACAACCATGAACAGTCTAAAGCAAAATATAGGCCTAGTCTAAACAGTTAGCAGAATAATGGATAAATCAGGATATGGTAATAAATTAATCCTTAACACAGTCATCAATCTCTTCCCCACCTCAGATTTTAAGGGTCGAGAAACATTTTGACATCAACAGGCTACTATCAGTGTTAATGATGTTTAGCAGAAAATCAGAGGAAAACATGTCATGTTTCTCCCAAAGTCCATTGAACAATCAAAACACCCCCTTGTCCGTGTCATGATCCATGCTGCAATATCATGCAAAATACTTGTGCATATCCTGTTGTACCTGTAAAAAAAATCTACCTTTCATAGAGAACAATTCTAATTTGACAAAAAAATACATAGTGAACATGACCAAGCACAACCAAAACCGGCAATTCTTTGAATACCCATTAAAATGTGTTCAAGCATGACAGAACAAAACAGGCAATTTCAAATACCTATTAAAACATGCTATATACCATCAAAGTCCTTTTCAAACTGCATGTATTATTCAATTAAATAAGCTTGGCTATTACCGAGGATGGTGATCAGGTATCTTTGATAAGTTCCAGCTTCATTTCAATGGTTAGGTACGATACATTTTAGGAAATAAACATTTAAGAATTCTGTATCAATGATTATGAACGCTCATGTCTGTTCCTAGTATTGTCCATGATTCCAGGATCCCATAAGAGAGATTCCATCTTGAGACTACTGTCGGTCGGCCAGGTGGTCAAACAGAATGAATCTTCATCCATTTTGATTGTCTCCTTCCCCCCATACACCTTTTGACCTCTCTCGGCCATCTTAGCTTTCCTTTGTCTTTTTAGTACCACACTTGCCATCTGTGCATATGCGGCTTCGTCTGAATCGATCTTGTTTAGCTGGAAATCTTTCTTTTTCTTTCTATGTTAATTCCAGGCATCCTCCTTTTCATTCTTGATAGTGTCCTATTCACGCCATGATATTTAAATATGAACACGTCATGCCAGAGGCTGCAGTCCTCTTCCTGTAATATTTATACAACTGAACGGCATTTCATTTTACTTGTACAAGTCACTGTGTAGTCGCCTAAAACAATTTGCATTGTCAACGAAATAGTTTACAGCTTCTCCAATTTATCCACCCCTAGAGATATTTAGCACAATTTTATTTGTGGCCCAGTCAGGGAGTAACCAGGTCTTGTTTTCGACTACCAAAAGCTTTTGCAATCTTGACAGTTCATTATATGGCTTAACTTTATGACTCACTGTCCATCTGTATCCAAAACTCCTTTGGTTAGCCAGTTTGTTTATTAGCTTGTTAGCTCAGAAGTTCTGTCCTGTGGATCTTCAGTAGAATCGATTATCCAAAGATTATCCATCTGGTCATGGCACCATTCTGTTGGAAATCAGCCGTTTCATATAGTGGTTAAAATAATGAATCACGTACCCGGGTTGTCAAGGGAGAGAGTAATTCAATTATTTATTGCAGCATTTGATAGTCTATTAGCGCATGATGTTACAGGTTCAATCTCTTCAATTCTCACTTTAATGTTGGTTACAAGCTGATATATACGTTGAAGGATGTGTTTATCTAGCAAAATCAGGTTTCCAAGGCAGTAACGCCCATGCCAAATGGTCATTGAAAAACATTCCTGTAGTTATCAGAGCAAAACCTACAGAGAGATAATCTAAACAATGAGAACATCATAAACTCTATCTAGGCATATACACTTCCAATAAAACATAAATTCATATTTTAATTATAAATGCTCATATTTCACATTTGCCTAATAATTGTGCAGGAGATGAGATTTGAATGCGGCACCTATAGTTATAGTTTGAAGGTCCTTATCTCTTTGCTATTGAAGGTCCTTAACCACTATGCTTTTTAACAAGGTCAGTCACTCACTGTGTAAAATGCAAATAAAAACAGAATGCTATGATTTTCAAATAATTGAAGTACAAAGACAGCATATCAAATGTTGAAACTGAGAATTGTTTTCGGAAAAATTAATGGTCATTTTGAATTTGTTGCCAGCAACATGTTTCAAAATATTTGGGATAGAAGCATGATTATCACTGTGTTGCATCACCTCTTCTTCTAACAACACTGCATTTGTGGAATCAGTAACAAATTGTGTTTACAGACAAATGAACCAGAAGTGTTCCTAAGCATATGTAATTATTTCCACTACAGAATCATGATCTTCAGGGGCACTGATTTTAATGCAGTGCCCCTGAAGTATTGGTTTTTGGCTTTGTCCCTTGCCTACAGAGATGAGATTATATAATGAGATTATATAACATATATGATGAGATCTCCAAACTATTTGCTATTGTTCTATTATTTTCCAGTACAATTTTAACAGTCCTTCATGGACTGGTGAACCCCTCCACATCTTTAACTCCATCCTGTCTGGGGTGCTCTCTTTATATCCAATCATGTTACTGACATGTTGCCAATCAACCAAATTTGCTGTGAGATGTTCCAGGTTTCGTTTTTTTTTGCATTGCACTTTTCCAGTAATTTGTTGCCCTTGTCCCAGATTTTGAAAAGGTGTTGCTGGTGTCAAATTTAAAGTGGGCATATATAAAAAAATTAAAATAAATGTCTCAGTTTCAATATTTAATTAAGTTGTCTTTCTACTATTTCTCATAAAATATAGGGTTTAAATGATGCGCATCATTGCATTCATTCTGTTTTAATTTCCATTTCTACCCCGCCTCCCCACATATTTTGAAAATAGGGCTGTGAATAACTATAAATGCGCAATAACTTTGAAAGTGAAAAATAATAAAAAGCAGCCGGAGTCAAAAACATTGTCATGGCAAATGCTGACAAAGTTAACGCCTGCAATGCATTTAAAATACTTAACGGCGTTAATTTTTTGGCTCAATAAACATTTTTTCTTCTTTTGCCTCAGCCAGTAATAGTTTGACTTTAGTGGGAGCTGGCTGACAGGATCGCGCTACATTCAAGCATTTATTGTCAACCAGTAACTTTATTTGCGGCTGATTTGATCCGAGCGCTACACAGGCATTATTTTCAATATATAATTGGAGAGTTTGATATCATGAATCATGTTACCTCTCCTTGCGTTCTGCACTCTAGTCTCACTTCAATAACCCATAAAAAGGGAATGCTTGCCATGACTCTCGTAGCTCTGTTGCATGAATCCACATGCTTACACTTTGCTTGAAGCATGGTACGTCATTATTTAATATTTTAAATAATGACTAAGCATTAATATTTCCACCAATAATATTCTCATAGTGAAATTTGCAAACAACTGTGCTCTGCATGAATTACAGATGTACCCTGATTCAATATTTGTATATAACATCTCTAGCCACCTTATGCCATTGCCTATTCAAGTAGCATACTTCATGCATTTGGTTGAATTAGGTAAAAATGTAATAGAGATATTTTATGAAGTACCTATGATTGTTGCTAACATCTTTCAGGAAATCTAATGTTTACAGACATTCACCTGAACCCCATTATTACCACATTTCAGCATAAGCCTCAAAGGACAATACCTTGACCAGCTTAGGTGTGATTCAATGGGTGAAATGTCTGCACACCATGTATCTCTTCAGAAAAGAGGGATATGTGTTTTTTACAGTAGCCTAATGTAGCAGATATTGTCCTTGGTAAATTAATTTAAAAAATCTATATGAGATGGCAAAATTCTGTTTAGATTTACATGGGCTACATTTAGCAGCCAGTTATTGTTAGAGTTATGGATTGACATTGTGTGTATATTAATCTAAATCAATGGCATTCACAACTTACATTTATTTAATTCCAAGTCAAGCTCTGCCCATAGATTGCAATAAAACAAAGTATGTCTTTAAGATAATGCACTGCTTTTTAAACACAAAAGTGTGTATTAATGGCAAAATTTGAACACATTCTAAATTTTTGATATATATTATTTTAATCATTAGACAGCAATATTTATTATTATAAGGTGGATTATGTATACGTTTATAATAGCAGAAAATGCCTGTAATGTCTGCAGTAATAGTGGAATTACAATCTTTTACTAAATCTATTCACCAGAAATTATTTTGGGTGCATACAATACTGCATCCTAAAATGCAGAATTGCTATTGGTCAACAGATTTACACAGTGAGCTGTCAAATGGAAAATATTTATTTACCGTTCTTAATTAATGTATTTTGTTTTCAGAACAAATAAAAACATACTACCCAGATGAATGTCTTGAAAAGAAATCCTCATGTAGCCTATGACTTGGCACAGCCCTGCATATTTCCGAATATAAATGTAAGCACATTTTGACAGTTTTTACATGTTCTCTCTTACAGCCTCTCGACTTGTGTAGTGAGCGAACACTCCTTCTCTCAGAGGAGATGATGCTGCATGAAAGCCAGACCATCTGTGTCAAGGTACAACAGCCTATCTCTTCCGCTCAGTTATTTCTGTACCCTCTTTCTTTGTTGCCCTTAAGCCTGGGTGATTGCACTGTTTGGCATAGCTAGCTGTTAGGTTATTACATAATATCAAAAGCATTATAAATCCCCAGAAAATTAGTTGACTGGTTCATGCTTTTAGCCCTAGTAGAATAAGGACATATTCTTCTGCAAAAAATGTAACATTTACATTTCAACTATAGCAAGCAACCAAGTCAAATTTATATAGCACAAGTCATACGTGGAAGCAATTAAACGTGCTTTACAAAGAAAAAGAAAAAAATGCAATAGCATAAAAAGAAATTCTCAAATGAAAACATCAAAACAACATAATCATAATAAAATATAGAATAATAAAATTGAAATTGAATAAAAACAGGATACAAACATAGGAAGCTATAAAAGCTACAAGGCTATACATTGCTGTTAAGTCATAGATGAGTGAAAAGATAAGTGTTTTTAACCTGGATTTAAAGATGTATACTTTGGGGCATATCTATCAAGCAAGCAAATTTATTTATGTTGCACAATTCAAAAATAGAAGCAATTAAATGTGCTTTACAGTGAAAATAAAAATACAAAATGCAATGGAATTCATTATCCATCATCCACAGATTGTACCATTTACATAGTGAACTTCTCAGTTGATTATTTCAAGTTTAATTACATGGCTCCACGGGAACAATCATCACAAAATTACAAATGATGAACAGGGTTATGTCATGACAGACTGATCTGCATTACATTATGGCTTTCTCTTCTTTATACCCTCCCTTGTCAGCTCCTGCAAATATTATCTCTTATGCCATAACATACATACAAAACAAGTCATCATACTAATCGAAAAACAAGATAGAACTCTACATTGTCATGGTAACCATAGTTCTAGGTCATAGTTAACAGACCTCCTAAACTGAACTACCCCCGGTCTCTGTCCTGCCCGAATGGAAGAAAAGAGAAGACAAGCCACTTCACCTTGGAGCCATCTGTACAGGGCCCTAGATAAGATAGGTTTGAGGCCTGGCGCCTTCGGTCTAGGCCATAACAACTTCTAAGAACAAGGCATGCTGACCTAGGTCTCCTTTTATACGTGGCAACCATGAACAGTCTACAGCAAAATATAGGCCTAGTCTAAACAGTCCATTTATTACAATTTTGCAGAATAATGGATGAATCAGGATATGGTAATAAATTAATTTTCAACAAGTTTATTACTCTGTTAGCACCAGAACATTATGATTGGTAAAAAATAGCAGAATATACATTTAATAGCAAAATAAATCAAAAAGAGAAATATAAAATATAGCATAATAATAAAGCATAGAATCAGAAAATAGAAATAATAAAAGAAATAAAAACATAGGAAGCTTTAAAAGCTGTCAATTAAGTTTATGTGATAAAACATAGGAACCTATAAGGCTCACATTGTGATTAAGTTTAAGAGCTCAGTCATAGGCACGTGAAAAGAGAAGTGTTTTTGAACTGGATTAAAAATGGATACGTTTGGTGCACGTCTAAGGTCTTCTGGTAGTTTATTCCAGTTGTGTACTGCATAACGTCTGAACGTAGCTTGGCCATGTTCAGTTTGGACTCTGGGCTCTACTATCTGATCTTAGAGGCCTGCTTGGTTGATAGTCTTCAAGCATATCAGAAATGTATTTAGGGCCTTAACCATTCTGTGATTTATAAACAAAAATGTACCACTTTAAATCTTTTTCTCTAACTGACTGGAAGCCAGTGCAAAGATTTAAGAACCGGAGTGATGTGCTCTGTTCTCTTGGTCCTGGTTAACATTCTATCAGCAGCATTCTGAATGAGCTGCAGCTCTCTTAGTCTTTTTGGGGAGTCCAGTTAAGACACCATTATAGTAGTCAACCATACTTGAGATAAAAGCATGAATGGGCTTCTCTTGGTCTTTTTCGGACACCCAGCCAATAGCAGAATTTACAGATTAATTGAAATCACAATAACATAACATAATAATATCCACCTATACAATAATTAACGTAAACACTTCTTACTAAGATGCCTTTTTTCTTTGGTTTTGTAATTTGTAAAGTACTTTTTTTGCCCTAAAGGTCACCTCTGTGCCTATTGCACCGGTGTCAGTTTTCAGCCGAAATTGACATTCTCTCTGTCAGGTTTCTAGTTTATACCAATGACACCCCCTTAGAGAGATGCACTGCTGTGCCATATTCTTGAATGAAACATTACCTGTTGAAAGCCAGATCCGTATCTATGAACAGGGGATGAGAAATGGATTAGTATAGCATTATCCCAAAGGGTATTCTGTTCACTCATTTTGGCCAGGCACATAGGACTATTGTCAATATAATGCAGCATATGGTGAGTATGGTGTCATTTAGGGTGTACTATTATAGATGTAACAGTGATGTAGGATATAGAGAACTTGATATAGTTACAGTTCAGATAAAATAATAGATTTTTCATGATTTAGAAAGTTGGTTGAGTTTGATATGGGTTATATTGGAGTTTATGCTGCGTATTTCATTTTTAATAGATTTTAATTTATTTTCACTAACACCTGCAACTCTTTCACGTGGTTCAGGAACAGTGTTGTATGTTGGGCATATTGACCAGCTTCTTGTTGTCAGCTCTGGCGTAGGAAGGAGGAGAAGCGGACAGGGGAGTCGTTCTATTCAGAGTATTCAGTTAATGAGCTGCACTGTGCTCGTAAAGGCGAGACAATAACACACAAAGACAAAGGGAGCAGAGGGAACATATATACTGGGGAAAATGACTGGATGATGATCAGGTGCGCTAAACGAGACAACAGGTGTGATGAGTTGATGAGATGGGCGGTGGTGTCAGAAAGCCGGTGACGTGGAGCGCCGAAGCCTGCCTCCTGCAGGGGGAGCATTGGCATCAGATGGCACATGCGTCACACTTGTCAACTGTTCAGAAATACCTGTACCTGTTAACTACTTTTGTTATTTCTATTCTGTTTCTGACTAGGCTGAAAGATGTTGTAAATAATGGAAATGCAACAGAGATTGGAAGCAAGAGATTGAGAGAGAACCATACAGAGATATTGCAGGCTTTGCCATGGGGATGCAATCTGATTTGATTATTGTGGGATTATTCAACTTTTTTTGCTAGCTGCTCAATATTTCTAATGGCTTCTTAGGTTTAGTTTCTACTTCAATTTGTCAAACCAGATTTGCAATAACAAACGCATCAGCCCGTAAATAAAATCCATAATATGTCACTTTTCCTGTGGATACAGGATAATTTCCTCCGGTGAGAAATTGGGTGAAATTTAGCAGTTGTTGTAGAAAATAGCACAAATTAGCATTAACACTTTTGTCATCCCCCAATTGTCAGAGTTATCATCAGCGTATTACTTAATTAAATTGAAGAAAAATTGCACAAACGGTGCATTACACTTTTTGTACTGAGGTTCTAAACTCATTCCCTGGCTCTCTGTCTCCCCATGCAGGTGACAGTGCTCATCTACACTGACCTGATGCTGCTGACCAGGGAAGACGAAGCAGGCCAGTGTAATGTTCTGCAGAGCCCATTGTACCTTCACCATCTCCGCCTGCGTGATGGTGAGCACTCACACACAGTGAGAAAGAGAGAAAAATATCTATTGGTAGCCTTTTTCCTGGACTGGCTGAATCTTATGGGGAATAGATTGTCAGGTTTTCACTGTGTTTGTCAATCATACACATACAGAATCCTGGACCACATTTCACCCATCTTTAACTTATATTACGCATACATAGCTGCTAGGAAAATGTGGGATATGACTGCATGTGGCAAATACATTGATAAAGAAAATGAAAGGAATGATAGAATGTAACCACCTATTGGTAAATGTAACTGTTGCAATAGATGCTGATCCTGTGGAGGAATAAAAGTGGAAGAGTACATCATTCTAATTGGCCTGTTGTAGGAAACAGCAAGATTAATTAACAGCTAATTAACTCAAAACACCTGCAAAGGTCTTTAAATGGTCTCTCAGTCTAGTTCTGTAGGCTACACAATCCTGGGGAAGACTGCTGACTTGACAGCTGTCCAAAAGACGACCATTGACACCTTGCAAAAGGAGGGCAGGACACAAAAGGTCATTGCTAAAGTGGCCGGCTGTACACAGAGCTTTGTGTCCAAGCGCATTAATAGAGAGGTGAAGGGAAGGAAGAGATAGAAAGTGGTAGAAAAAAGTGAACAAGCAATAGGGATAACCGCACCCTGGAGAGGATTGTGAAACAAAACCTTTCAAAACTGTGGGGGAGATTCACAAAGAGTGGACTGCAGCTGGAATTTAAGGAGCATGGTATCCCTGTTTTTAATTGGCCAGCATTCTCGCCTGACCTTAACCCTATAGAAAATCTATGGGGTATTGTGAAGAGGAAGATGCGATACACCAGACCCAACAATGCAGAAGAGCTGAAGGCCACTATCAGAGCAACCTGGGCTCTCATAACACCTGAGCAGTGCCACAGACTGATCGGCTCCATGCCACGCCGCATTGCTGCAGTAATTCAGGCAAAAGGATCCCCAACTAAGTATTGAGTGCTGTACATACTCATACTTTTCATATTCATACTTTTCAGTTGGCCAACATTTCTAAAAATATATTTTTTATATTGGTCTTAAGTAATATTCAAATTTTCTGAGATATAGATTTTGGGGTTTTCATTAGTTGTGTGATGGAAAATTTCACCGATAGACACTCAAAGGAGTAAGACAGAGACAAAATTCTCTTGGCTCAATTAGTAGTTTATTTGCAAATAGAGAGACGCGTCAAATGCTTACCGAATAATCATTCGAGGAGCCTCTGAGGACATTACATTTACAGCTCGTATTTATAACAGTCAAAGGGGTGTGGTATAATGCTGCACCTCTGTGCTAACTCAATAGAATACATTCCTTTTGTTCTATTACCACCTAGGCCTGACACAAAGGGCC
>JACXGJ010015942.1:0-12891 GCA_016801105.1 Esox niger
ACCCTAACCCTAACCCTAACCCTAACCCTAACCCTAACCCTAACCCTAACCCTAACCCTAACCCTAACCCTAACCCGCTTCAAGTACAGCCAATCGCAGGCCTGATATTCAAATGAGAGTCAAACTACTGAGGGTCAAAGTCGTTTTTATCTCTATACCTAACTCTCCTTACCTAACCCTAACCCTAACCAGTTCTAGCCCTCCACCCACCCCCTCCACCCTGGTTAGATACAGAAAATGTCCTATTAATTAGGGTTAGGGTTTTCAAACTGAGGCTCACAGCCATATCACATCCATTTAATATCTGATATTTTCCATCATCAAAGGAGAAGAAATGCTGCACAATTGCAGGAGGCAACTTTTGTTAGATTTTTTTTTTTTTTTTTACACTTTCTAGTTTGACAATCATTTGAATATCTTTCTTGTGATTGGCTGTATTTGAACAGGGAATATCATAGGAACTTAAGGTCAGATTTGAATGGGCCTGGTGTAGTTGGATTCAAACTTTTACTGACAAGACTCTCTACAACCCTGTGGGTTCATTAAAGTTTAAAGTTTGGCTCTATAGTCCCACCAAATGGACAGGCATTAGGTTTTACTTAATTGATTAAGTATACAAGTATACAAACATTTATAAGACATCTTTCGCTCACTGAAATATTTCAATAATACCTTTTGTTGGAATGCTCTTATTAGGCAACCTGCTAGGCCAAAACAAACAATAACACAAAGTCACCAAAAAAACCAAACATTTATTTCTAACCTGTACTGTTTCTGGATTTGTTGTTTTGATACTGATTGCATTAAAGGTTAATGAAATACTGTCACTTTGAGGGTTGTATAAGTAAACGTTTCAGACATGGCAAATGGAAATTGAAACTGCAAGTAAGTGAAGAGAGTAATAAGCTAGAGGTTGTCATTTGACAGTAGTCACAGAAAAGTTATTTTAAAGACATGTAAGAATATCATTTGGTGTTGGTTAGCTACGTTTTTAGACAGGGTTATATAAGAGTGTATTTGAGAGCAATGGAGAATATGTGTGGCAAAATGTGTAAGAAATAGAAAAACATTAGTGTATGTGTGTCTCAGAGAGAATATATATGCATTGGTGAGTTCCCCTCACCTGGTCCATGAAATCACATAACTGTCACTCATCCCATGGTTCATAAGATCTCCCTATCTCTATATTCCCCTGGTCCATAAGAACGGAGCACTGCCCCTCCCCTCCCCTCCCCTGGTCCATGTGATCTCCCGCCTTTCTGTATCCTGCACTGGTACTTGAGATCTCCTGCCTATCTATATCCTCATCTGGTTTTTGTTCCACCAGATGGAGGTGCAGGTGTATTGTGGCAGTGGCTGTTTGAGGGGGTGTATTTAGCTGTGTGTGTGTGTCTGTGTTTGAGTGTGTGTATTTAGCTGCATGCGTGTGTGTGTCTGTGTGTGGCGGTGGTTGTGTTTGAGTGGGTTCATTTAGCTGATCATTTGTGTGTGTTTGTCTCTGTATTTGGATGGATGTGTGTTTGTGTTTTCATAAGAGGGTGAGCAAATGAAACAATGTGTGAGTTGATGGTAATTCTGTGTGTCTCCTTACACAATACCAACTGTAAAGGGACAGATTCTGTATTATGTTGGATTATATCTTGCCTTTGTTTATTGCTTCCACTTGGGTGTAATTATCCTGCAGTAACAGTAACGATACAGAGAGAACATCCCATCAGTCCCAAACTCCTGTCTCCCCACTCTCTACCCTCTCTACCCTCATGTGAAGCTCTGGTTATGTGTGTGTGTGTCTGTCAGTGTATGTTTACATGCATTTGTTAAAACAGCTAATTTTGAGCACATCTGTACACTTAAACACATACAATCTGATATCTGTCAGACAGATACGTTTTACACCAGGATAGAACGTGTCCATATAGCCCAATATTTATCACTCACTTCTAAGAGAGGTCAGGGTTAGTGATCAATAGTGTCAAAGGCAGCACTAACATCAAGAAGTAACAGGACAGATGGGGAACCTTTGTCTGAGGCAATTAGAAGATATTTTATCATCTTCATGAGTGCAATCTCAATACAATGATATCAGACTGGAGCTTTGCAAAAATGTTTTGTCTATAGGAAGGCATTCAGTTGCTGGGAGAATTTTTTTTATACGATCTTTGAGAAGAACGGGAGATTTGAAATTGGCCTCTTTCTGTTTAATATATCTGGATCCAGGAGATAATTTTTCTGAAGAAGCCTTTTACTTCCAGGATTTTAGCGAGGTTGGTACATCCGGGGGACAGGGTGCATTTACTATGTTCAACATCCAAGTACAGGAAGTAGCTCCTTTGGTAGTTGTGTTGGAATTAATATTCCAAGTACAAGTATAGCCAATTACAAGACCAATATTCAAATGAGAGATGATCTATGAAGGGTTAAATCAATATTTATACATAATTAAACTTTCCCACTGCAATAGCACAGCATCTCTTGTTATCTTAGGAACTACAGGTCATTTGGCAGGATAGGAGTGGCGAGTCAAGTGTTTTTCACAAATTCCAAATTAGGGAAAATTACAATAAGGAAGATTTTACATGTCCCTTTGGCTCAATTGTCCATTATGAGGAGATGGACCTATGTATCAACTTTCAGTACTCTAGGTTACATGGGGAAAAACATTTATTAAGAGAAAGGCCAAGGAACAAGGGAAATTGTGATGGAGATTTCATCAATAGACACTCCTAAAAGAGGAAGAACAGAAACAAAATTCTCTTGTACGAATTAGCAGTTTATTTGCAAAAAGAGAGACTCGTCAATGCTTACAATCATTAATATTTCTGAAATCAATGCCTAAATGTCACAATTACAGACTGAGCATGCACATTTATGAGCACAACTGTGTATCCTTTAATCATTGCAAACTGGTTGATAATGTCTCTTATCTTAACTTGTACATCATCAAACTGAGATCAAAATGAAAATGACATTTTTATGGATTTGTCTTTGAAAAATGTAAGTGTCATGTAATTTTAATTTAATACATTTCTAGAACCAAAAACCTAATGAAAATACTATATCCTGTGTTTGTAGAAATAATAAATCTGTTTTCTGATTTCTGTCATTTGATTGTATGATAAGACCTTGAATATAAACCCTTGAAGCTTTGTGCTGACTATGAGGCACTAAGATACATTTATGAGTATTTAGAGCACAAACAAATTCGTTTTCTATATTTTATCAAATAGTGTATTTGGTAATAAATGTATGTCACACTGTGGTAATGATAGAGACCAGACAATGAAAGATTTCATATGCTGAAAAGTATAATAATGCATAAGAAAATCTATTAAGGTCATTATGAATAAAACTGATACAAAGGAACAAGCGCACTCAGTGAGAAACACAACACACACACACAGACAACTAGCAGCCTATACTCTACTGTTACAGGTTGTAGTAGTGAGGACCAGGTGGGCGTAAATATGGGAAGTCTGGGGTGATGTGACGGTGTGCCTAATACTGGAGAATCCGGGGTGTTCCGTGAATGAGGAGGTGTGCCTAATACTGGAGAATCCGGGGTGTTCCGTGAATGAGGAGGTGTGTGTAATATTGGGGAGTCCGGGGTGTTCTGTGATTGCAGTGCTAGCATCCGGAAGAATGGACAGTTGTGGCTAATTGGGAACGATGTTATATGGGGCTGCGTAGCCACAGACCAGTCAGGGTGCCCATGCTGACCCATCTACTGCTGAAAGTGCCTCAATTGGGCATTAGAACTAGACAACAGAGCAACCCTTTTACATCACATGGATAGCCAAGTGCATGTGTGTCGTTTACCTGGACAACACCTGGCACCCAGATGCGCTATGGGAAGGAGGCAGTGTGATGCTTTGGCCAATGTTAACCCTAATCCTTGGGTACTGCCATTTATGTGGATGTTACTATGACACATCTCACCTACCTACAGTGAGGGGAAAAGTATTCGATCCCCTGCTGATTTGGTACATTTGTCCACTGACAAACAAATTATTAGTTTATAATTTTAATGGTAGGTTAATTTGAATAGTGAGAGACAGTACAACAACAGAAATCCAGAAAAACGCATGTTAACATTTTTATAAATTGATTTGCTGACATTTGGCAACTCGAACCTTGAGCTCCATCCACAGATTTTCTATGGGATTCAGGCCTGAGTCAGGGTAGTCTTCTCCAGGTCTTCCTAAACCATTCGTTTGTTGCCTTGGACGGGTGTATTGGCCATTTCCATGCTGGAACACCCATTCACAACCCATTTCCAATGTGTAAGGAAGGAGGTTCTTACCCTAGATTTAAAGGTGCATGGCCCTGTCCTTTAATGCGCTGAAGTTGTCTTGTCCCCTTAGCAGAAAAACACCCGGAAAGCATGATGTTTCCAGCTCAATGATTGACAGTGGGGATGGTGAATTGGGGCAAGGGCAGGACGACAGTTGGTCCTCGCTTTTCTAACAGGCAGCCAGTGTAAAGAGGCTAGTACTGGAGTAATGTGTTCACATTGTTTTGTTCTGGTTAGGATCCTAACCCGAGCCTTGAGAAACATAAAAAACATACTTCTGATTTGTCATAGGATATACCAGACACACATACAAACTGATATCTTTTAGATAAATAAGCTTTAAATCGGGCGAGAAAATACTCACATAGCCCAAAATCTTTGACAAGACCCTCACGTGTGATTCTGGACTTACTCCTCACCATTATCATGATCATTGCAACTCCAAATGGGAGATTTGGCATGGAGCCCGAGACCGAGGGAAATTGACAAGTATTTTGTGTTTCTTCCATTTGTGAATATTCAAAACAGCTGTTGTCGCCTTTTCACCAAGCTGCTTGTCTTGTAGCCCATTCCTGCCTTGTGTAGGTCTACAATATTTTCCCTGAAATCCTTGGACAGCTCTTTGGTGTTGGCCATGGTCCAGAGTTTGGAATCTGATTGATTGCATCTGTGGACAGGTGTCTTTTATACAGATAACAAATTGGGATTAGGAGCATTCCCTTTAAGAGTGTGCTCCTAATCCCAGCTCATTACATGTATAAAAGACACCTGGGAGCAAGAAATCTATCTGATTGGGATAGGATCAAATACTTATTTTCCGGATTAAAATGCAAATACATTTATAACATTTTAAACGTGCGTTTTTTTGGATTTCTTTGGTTATTCTGTCTCTACATGTTGAAATAAACCTACCATTAAAATGAGAGATCTATTCTTTGTCAGTGGGCAAACATACAAAATCAGCAGGGGATAGAATACCGTTTTCACTCACTGTAAGCACTGTACACATTGATGGCATTGGTCTCTTTCAGCAGGATAATGATCCCTGCCACAAAGAAAAATAATTCAAGAATTGTTTGAGGAACACAACGAGTTCAAGGTGTTGACTTGGCCAAAAAAAAATCCCAGATATTAATTCAATCGAGCATCTGTGGGATGTGCTGGACGAACAAGTCCAATCCATGGAGGTCACACCTAGCAATTTAAAGGACTTAAAGGATTGGCTGCGAAAGTCTTGTTGCCAGATACCACAGTAGATCTTCAGAGGTGTAGTGGAGTCCTTAACGGGTCAGGGTTGTTTTGGCAAAAGGGGAACCTAGACAATATCATGTCATGTCATAATGTGAAGGCTGGTGTATTTCCCACAGAAACTTTCTTGCGGGTCCATTTGTCAGTTTACATTGATTTGTAGTCTCCTCATACTCGCTTTACAAACTCATGTTCATGTATTGTATTATGTATTACTCTGCTGGCAAAACTCCCCACTCAAGTCTGCGTAACTCCATACTTACATTGTAAACAGCATGCTATTAAGTCCTGTGGAGAGAGAGTAAATCTAAGGTTAGAGTCTAATTGAAATGTTGGATATATTTGCTGTCTGGTTAGGGTCAAAGGTCAACATGCCACACAGTATGGCCCCACGACTAGATTTATTTTGTACTCATATTTATGTGCATTAGGGAAAACCATAAAATGCTTTGAGACTTTTTAAATATGATTTCTCAGACTACCTATATAAGATATTGTGAAAAGTAATTTACAGCAAAACCCACATTTTCTGGTATTATTACTTCATTTGTTGTTAAAGGTTTAAATTCCATTGACCCCATTCAGCAAAAAGTTATTTCCACACAAACATTTTCTGGCAACTATTACAATCCATTACAAATTAGCATATATTTTCAAAATGCACTACAAAAGTGTGTGTGTGTGTGTGTGTGTTTGTGTGTAAAACTTCATACATTTACATACTTGTGTTGTTGTTGCGGATGATGTACATGAACAGAAGTACTATTGCTAGGGTAGTGATGAGAATCCCTCCAATGGCTGCTCCAATCACAGCAGGGTATGCATTAAAGGGAGGGTCCGCTGCAACACACACATTGATTATTCATGTTCCCATGGCGAAATAAAGAAAATAATACAAAGTATGCTAGAGCTCCAACAATTACGTTCAATATGGTAAATTAAATGGCTACCAGGTGGAAATGGGTAAAACACTCTGGAGGGAAATGTTTGCTGTAAACCTAGCGTATATCCTTGCTATAACGTTTGGTGCTGCCTACAAAACTATTTATTTTTATATGACGCTGAATAAAGATGCATTGCTATTGGCTCTAAGCCAAATATGACATCACCATACTGGATGACAATTGGATATGGGAGGGTTTCCTATGGTTTATCACTGCTAGTGTCTCACAATGGCATTTAGGTTCGCCGTGGATTTATTATGTATTATCTCTTTTCAAAAAAGTACAGGCCTTGGCGGTGGTGGTTCAATATCTGAATCAGATGAAGACCTGGCAAACACATTGATTTCAGGATCTATTTTGGATCCTCAATCTGACTCAATCTCATCTATATCTTGCAGCATCTGCAATGCAGTCAGCGCATCAAATCGTCAGGATCGGATTGCCATTGTGAACTAAACACTGGAAATTGCTGCTGAGTTGTAATAATAATAATAATTCATATGTATATAGCACTTTTCAGGGATCCAAAGATACTGTAATAAAGTGACAAGGAACAGAAAACAAGCAGAAACAAAATAAATACTTTAAGAAAACAATGAAGCTTAAGAGTGTGAGATTTGGCATGACAAGGGGTAGGGGATTTTGAACAGATGAGTCTTGAGTTGTTTTGGGAAGATGGGGATAGACTCAGAGTCACAGAAGTTTTTTCGGGAAAGGTCCAGGGAGTACAGAGATATTGTTATTCTCGTTGGCACCAAAAATGTTAGGATGAAACAGTCAGAGCTCACAAAGCAAAACATAGCACCAGCGTGTAAACTAGATAGAAAGATGTGTTGGCATTGAGTAATTGTCTCTGGCCCCCTCCCAGCTAGGGGTAGTGACGAGCACTACAGCAGACTTGTCCAACTCAATCACTGGCTGAAAACAGAGTTCTGCCCGTCGCAGGAGGTAGAGTTTGTAGATAACTGGCTCTCTTTTTGGGACTCGCCCAGAAATAGGGTCAGGCCTGATCTGCTGAGGAGCAACGGACTTCATTCTAGCTGGAGTGGTGCTCTTCTTTTATCTAGGAACATTGACAGGAGCCTCACTCCCCTAGCCCCACCATGAGATAGGGTGCAGGAGAGGCTGCAGGCTGTTAGCCAGCCTGCTAGCATAGTGGAGTCTGTCGATAGCATAGCCAGAGTAGTTAGTACAGTTTGGCCTAATGCAATGCATTCCAAAAAGGAAAAGGTGTTGCTAATATCTATGACAGTAAATATAAATGTAGTCTTAGACACATCACTGGTTTTCATTCTTTTGAAGTTTTACTCATGGATGTTAACCAGGCTGATATATAATTTTACCTAGTGAGAGAAAGTAGGCTTGAGAAACTTAACACAACACAGCTGTACTAACTAACTCTTGAGCACAGGTGTATAGATAGAACACACGTCCTGTCCATACCTCCTGCTAGGAGTTGCCCATGTAACTGTCACAGGCTTGAGGGATAGGACCATTGACCATATGTTGGAATAACCCATACAAGGGTCATTTAGGCCTTTCTTATTGGAGGGTATTTGGCTGGGTTTGACCCTAGGCCGCCTCCCTTGTATTATAAGTACTGTGGAACGTCCTGTATTCTTTGGAGAGAAAGAGAGTGGGAACTATGAACTGTTAACATCAACGTCTCATGCTGAATAAAGACTCTTCCCTGACTTTCTGGTTGCATTACTTTTGTTCTTGAACATCACCGGAACAGGAAGCTAACACTAGCTACTATTTACAGGATTGCCTGGTCCATATACAATGTTCCTCAATGAGTTTCCAGAAATCTGCCATGACAAGAGGAAGTCTAACTCTGTGGTCATCGCATATAGTATTCAAATATTTGGCGATTTCAATCTTCATATGGAAAAGTCAAACAACCCTTTATCAAAAAGTATTTGAAGCCATAATTGACTTAATGGGAATGTTCTAGCCTGGTATAAATCTTATTTATATGAGAAATATCAGTTTGAATGTGTGGATGGTATATCCTCAGACAAATCAAAAGTATGTTTTAGGGTTCCTGAAGGCTTGGTTCTGGGCCCTTTATTGTTCTCACTACATATGCTGCCTCTTGGTGATGTCATCCAGATTCACAATGTCAATTTACACTGTTACGCTGATGACTCACAGTTGTATTTTTATGAAGGATGGAGAAGTCACAATATTAGCTACTTTGGAAGCAGGTATTTCAGTTATGAGGAAGTGGATGACAGAGAACTTCTTGCTATTAAACTTAAGAAATACAGAAATTTGTCACATTGTGACGTTGTGGGGTGAACCAGAGCAGGCGCAGGCATGGGTAGCAGTCAGTGTACTCTCTAATATTAAAGAAACACAAAACAACAGAACAGAGAACAACGAGTTCTGGGGAAAAACTACTAACTGAAAGTAAACACAAAGAAACAACACTCACCACATACATCAGGACACACTACAACATGGAACAATGACCAACACATGAGGGGAGCAGAGGAGAAACATTTAACACATACTAATGTTGTTGTTCGGTAGAATTTGGCCCAGAGGTAGCATATAGAGATTGAACAGAAGCGGTCCGAGAACTGATCCCTGTGGAACTCCGCATGTCATAGCCACTCTATCAGATTCATGATTACCAATGGTGACAAAGTAACTTCAGCCATCTAGATAAGATCTGAACCAATCAAGGACTGTCCTGGAATGTCCTACCCAATTTTCCAGCTAATCTATAAGGGTACTATGATCTACAGTGTCAAAGGCCTCCCCAGTGTCACTGGACCCCCCCGTCTCAGCCCCAAGGTCTTATGCTGCTATATTATTGTGCTGGGGGAGTAGGGTCAACATTTTCCCTGTCTTCTGTCATTTAAAAATTAGGAGGACATAAGGTCTTGGCCCACACCTGCGGAGTACCAGGCTTGACTCGTTGAGGTCCTGGTCCAAAGTCCTTCTGGTTGTGTTGCAGATCAAGACGATACCTGGCGATTTCTACTGCCACTGCTGACCCCCCTGCCCCTGTCTGTCCCTGTCCTTGTCCATCTGGTCATGCTTCCGATCTGGACTGGGTTTAAATAGACTCTGGGCTCAGCCCACATGCAACGATTAACTATTACAATTTGGATTCTTAATTTGTTCACCTGGCACAGCCAGAAGAGGACTGGGCAGCCCTCTGAGCCTGGTTCCTCTACAGGTTTCTTCCAAAACGTTGGCATTCTTTGGGAGTTTTTCCTAGCCACTCAAATTCAGCACTACTGCTGTTTGCTCCTTGGGTTTAAGGCCGGGTGTTTTGTCAAAGCACTTTGTGACAATTGCTGATGTAAAAAGGGCTTCATAAAATAGAAGTAATTTAATTTGATTGACTGCATGTTGTGTAATATGGAAGAGGGATGGAGAGGTAGGCAGGGGTGGTATTTTTAGGGCTTTATAATTCAAGAGGAGAATCCTGTAGTCAATGCATAGGGAGATAAAAAGCCAGTGTAACTCACAGAGGACTTGGTGTGTGTGAGTCTGGCAGAAGAGTTAGGGTTAGGGTTAGAGGACGTGATGTGTGTGAGTCTGGCAGAAGAGTTAGGGTTAGGGTTAGAGGACGTGGTGTGAGTCTGGCAGAAGAGTTGGGTTAGGGTTAGAGGACGTGGTGTGAGTCTGGCAGAAGAGTTGGGTTAGGGTTAGAGGACGTGGTGTGGGTTAGGGTTAGGGTTAGAGGACGTGGTGTGAGTGAGTCTGGCAGAAGAGTTCTGAACCATTTGGATCTCATGGAGGGATGTAGATTTGATGCTGGTGAGTAGGGGGTTTCAGCAGCAGTACAGGAGAGGGAAGGTATGAGTTTGGCGATGTTGCACAGATGAAAGAATGAAGACTTTACAGTCTGTTTGACGTGCTGATAAAAGGAGAGTAGAGTCCAGAACAATGCCAAGGTTCCGTGCGTGGCGGGATGGAGAAACAACGGTGTCCTTGATGCGGAGATTGAAATGCCAGTTTTGGTGAGGGTGGATTTGGTTCCAATGAGTAGAAGTTCTGACTTTAGACTATAAACACTTTCTACCCTCATCATCACACTCCAGTCACATGCATAGGTGTGTCTGGGTTGATGAAGGTTTATCGCCCAATCATCCATTGATGTCATTGCTATTTCATTATTATAAATTAGGTTAGGTTAGATTCAACTTTGTCATGGACCATGTACAAGCAGGGGCGTCACCAGACATTTTGGGCCACCTGAAAATATATCCCATCAAGGGCATGAGAGCGGGCCGACCGGGAGAAGAGCTGATTTACATTATATGCATACGATTGTTGAAAGGAAAAGTATAAATATTATCTAAAGTGTTACCTGATTGCAGGGGCAAACCGGACAAATTGTGGAAAGCAATAAAAGCCCTGAAGGACAATTCCTACACTTCATTTGGGAAATTAATTATTCTGGATTCGTGGCTCATTATTAAAAATATATATTTTTAATCCAACATTAAATTCTTCCATTACTCCAAAAGTCAGATGCCATTCAGTGGGGTGATACTAGTGACCTTTCATATGTCATGTCTGGCGTAGTTGAATCTATTTTTATCTGACAACCCGATTCTAAAAACGTTGGGATGCTGAATAAAATACAATTAAAAACAATGCAATGATGTGCCAATCATTTATTCATGTTTTTAACTGAAAATACTATAAGACAGCATATCAAATGTTAAAACTGAGAAATGTTAATGTTTTTGGAAAAATACATGGCCTTTTTTAACTTGATGCCAGCAACATGTTTAAAAAACATTGGGGCGGGGCGATTTTTGACACTGCGTTTGATCACATCTTCTTCTCACAATACTCTGTAAACATTTGGGGAATGAGGAGGGCAATTTCAGTAGTTGGGGTTTCAGGCTGGGTGTTTTTCAAAGCACTTTGTGACAACTGTTGATGCAAAAAGGGCTTTAAAAATACATTTGATTGATTGTCTGAAATTAGCCCCAAATAACCATTGAACAATGACATGGTCACAGTTTTCCCTAACTCTAAATAACCCCATTACATCTCTAACACTAATCAGCCTTGAGAGCACCATTTTTAATTTTAAATTTTGGCGTTTAACTAACACTTATTGTACCTATAATTTTTCCTATGGAAGCACTTGCAGTTCTTTAGTAGCGCCGGCTGTTACATTTCTATCTTCAGTGACTTGGTTGTGTTTGTATATTTTTGATTGGTTTCACCTGTGTCTAGTGAAGTCTTCACTTACATCTCGTTTACACTTCACCATGTCCTTATTTAAGTTCCTCCTCTCCTAGTGTTTCTGGTCAGTCATTATGGGATGCTGCTGTAAAATTAGGTTAACTGCACATTGAGGAGTCCCTTTGGCAAATGTGTTCCTTGTGAAGAGGTTGGCCGCTAGACCAACTGAGAAAACTATGTCAAACAGGATAAGTGACATTAGCTTGCAAGTTGTAAAATTTGTAGATTTGTTACAGCATCAAAATGAGCTCTATTGGTATGGAATGGTTTCACTGCTGTAGTTAATTCTGTTTTTTACTTGATAGAGAGTGGGGAATGTGTTGAATATCAAAGACAAAGTAGAACTTTGTAGTGTAAATGGTGGAGGCAAATCCAAAAGTTAAAGCTCAGGTAAAAAGTCTTCCTCACCTGGTGTTTCTGGGGGTGAGGGGTGTCCAAGGGTTCTGTGATTGATAGCTGTGATGCGTATCTGGTAGGTGTCTGTTGGGGTCATGTTGCCCATCGTGTGACCCCTCTCTACAGCTCCCAACATCGCCACCTGCTGCCAAGGAGAGAAACTACTCCTCTTCTCATGTAACTGCTCCTGCAAGAACACAACATTCATAAAAACAAAAAAGAACAGATCAATATTTAAATCTCCTAGAAATGACAGAATTATATAAACATGTACACAACAACGTTAATGTTAGTGGCTTATGTAACGTCCATCTTTATTCAAAGCATTGTAATCCAGTTTGCCTTCGAAGAAAATAACGTTTTGTTTGGTACCTCTGCGCCTGTGTCATGCCTTAATGTCAACCAAACCATTATAGTTGCTGAAACAAGGACAAGACAGATCACAGACAAACAGAAAACATGGAACGGAACAGCCCCAGCAGGCAGCCCCATCAGAGGCCCCTTGATTTATTATTCTGTAAGTGTTTGACACATCTCTCTATTTGCCAATAAACTGCTATTTGTACCAAGAGAATTTGGTCTGTGAAGGAAATTTCACCGATAGACACTCAAAGGAGTAAGACAGAGACAAAATTCTCTTGGCACAATTAGTAGTTTATTTGCAAATAGAGAGACGCGTCAAATGCTTACCGAATAATCATTCGAGGAGTCTCTGGAGTAAATTACATGTACAGCTCGTATTTATAACAGTCAAAGGGGTGTGGTATAATGCTGCACCTCTGTGCT